>PVKS010015694.1:0-45472 GCA_004027875.1 Aplodontia rufa
CAGAATTACCCCTACATTGCCCACACCACAGTCTCTTTATTCTTCTATATTTTTCCCCTACAAGCAATATAAATTCTTAGATTGTGAATTTTCTAGAATTAAATGATTGCATAAGTATTATTGGATTATCAGGGGTAAAGATTATGCTACATTGTTGATTGTCTCCCTAGATCCCACCCTATTTTCTCTCCCTCTCTGCCCCGCCACTCCACCCCCTGCTCACATATCTATGGTTGTCCTAGATTTTATGTTGCTGTGCCTTGCTGGGTCTAATACATGAGTTTGACTACCTTTCACCCAAGACAGGGTTTAGCTCCAGCCTCCACAAATGAGTGAAAACATTTGACCCTTGACTCTCTGGGTTTGGCGAACTTTGCTCAGCATGATTTCTTGCATAGCCATTCATTTACCTTCAAAGGCCACAATATCATTTCTAATTGCTGAGTAGGAGTCCAGTGTGTGTGTACATATACATATATATACACACACACATATCACACACACACACACACACACATATATGTATGTGTGTATATATGCATATAATCACAGTTTTTGGATCCATTCATCCAGTGAGGGGCATCTGGGTTGGTTCCATAATTTGGCTATTGTAAATTGAGCTGTTATGAACATAGATTTTGCTATGTAGCTGTAATGTGCTGATTCTAACTCCTCTGGGAAAATACCCAAAAGAGGGATAACTGGGTCATATGTGGGCCCTTCCCTAATTTTTTGAGGATTCTCCACACTGCTTTCCAGAGTGGCTATACACCAATGGTGTGCTGGTGTTCCTAACTCCCTCCAATCCCTCCAGCATCTGTTATTGTTTTTATTCCCCATCTTTACCAATCTGATTGGAGTGAAGCAAAATCTTAATGTAGTTTTGATTTGCAATTCTTTAGTGATTTAGAACACTTTTTAATGTATTCATTGGCTTGCTCAATTTCCTGTGTTGAGAAGTTTCTACTTAGCTCTTTGACCCATTTTTTGGATTGGATTGTTTGTGGTTTTGGTATTAAGTTTTTTGAGTAGTTTGTAAATATTGGATATTAGTCCCCCGTTGGAGGAATCACAGGCCATGATTATCTCCCGTTATGTAAGTTGTCCCTTCAAAATTTTGACCAAGTCCTTGGCTGTGCAGAAGTTTTTTGGTTTAATGGCATCTCACTCATTGATTTCTGACTTTAATTCTTTCACTTTAGGAGTCTTGTTGAGGAAAGTCTTTGCTTACTCCCAAATGCTGAAGGGTTGGTCCTTACTTTTCTTCTAGTAGTTGTATGGTAGCTGATTTCATTCCTAGTTCCTTGATCCATTTTGATCTGATTTTTGTGCAAGGTGAGAGATAAGGATCTAATTTCAACTTCCTGCAAGTGGCTGTCCAGTTTGTCCAGCACCATTTGTTGAATAGGCTGCCATTCCTCCATGTTATATTTTGATCCCCTTTGTCAAAGATTAGATGTTTAAAGATTTTGTGGGTTTGTTTCAGGGTCTTCTATTCTATTCTGTTGGTCTTCATTCCTATTTTGATACTAGTACCATGCTGTTTTTGTCACTACAGCTTTGTAGTATAGTTTAAGATCTGGTTATTGTGTATTCAAAAACAGATGACTTTTCTCCAGATATATTTTTTAGATTTTCTATAAGATTGTATAATACTAATTTTATATTTATACATTCTTACAACATTTGAATTTAGAAATATACTTTATGCTTATGATTTTCCTTTTGATGATATAATTATGTTTATATAGATAGATATATTTATATAACATATAACATTATAACATATTTGTGATAGCTGATTCACTACAGCATTTCAGACATCAACAGCTTTCATTAGCTCATTTGGAGAAATAAATAAAACAAAATAAAGATGCCAAATACTAACATCCTTATCTATGAAGTCCAATTTTTATGTGAATATTTCCAAAAAAAGGTCAAGTGGATATTGACTTTGCTTTGAATGCTCATCATGACCCCAAGAATGTTTAGATGGAAATAGCATGGGTGGAATTTTGTGTTGGCTTAAGAACCAGGCACAAGGAGTCCCCATCCTGTCTTTCTCAGGTAGTCTAAGCATGCTCTCACATCTGTGAACTCATTTCCTCTAATACTATGATTATAACTCCATTTACTGTAGAGCTTTTGAAAATCACGAAATAATTACCTCATTGACTTGACTTTGCCAAGTTCTATATGAGATTGACATTATCATGTCCCCAATTTATAGCTCTACAACTGTCATGGGCCAAATTGTGTTCCCTCAACCTTAAGTTTATATTGACATCAACCCAAATACCTCATAATGTGACTATATTAGGAGATAGGGCCTTTAAAGAGTCAATTAGGTTAAAATGAGGTCATTAGGATAGGCTGCCCTCCAATATAACTGGTATCTTAAAAGAAGGGGAAATTTGGATGCAAACATGCATAGAGGGGAGACCACATAAAGACACAGGTGGAACCTGGCTGCCAACAGCCAGGGAAAGCACTCTCAGGAAAACAAAAAACAAAAAACAAACAAACAAATAAAAAAAATGTGGTACTGATACCTTGATCATGGACTTCTAGCTTCCAGGACTATGAGAAAATCTATTTTTTCTTTGCTTCCTTTCTTCTTTCTTTCCTTCCATTTTGTTTAAGTCACCTACTTGTTTGTGGTACTTTGTTATGGAAACTCTGGAAGACTAATATACCAAACTCAGAAACTTAGATGTGTGGTAAGCAGGAGCTTGAACACTGAGCCATATCCCAGTCCCCAACTCAGAAATATTTTGAGAAGGCCTCCTCTGATGCAGAAACACACGAGAATCTTATACTTCATTTTACCATGAGTCTCCAGATAAATCACAATTCTCCACCATACAAAATCTTAGGCTTTTTCAAAAGAAAAGAAAACCCATATTCTACCTAGAAATAAGATAATGTTACTCCAAAGCAGAAGACATAACTACAGAACAAGTTTTCTTAAAAGGACTTCAGAACTCAGTAATTGGTCACAGCTTATGAAGAAGATGATAATGATCATGTTACTTCTAATATAGAAGACTTAATCAATTCTCCTTTAGAAAGACAACAGCATTATTATCCTCACTTTAAAATTGTGATATCAGGCTGCCAAGTGACATATGATTTAAGGTGACTGATATATATTAATGATTGCAATAAGGAAACAATAAGAATTTATTTGATGCTCACTATGTGCCAGATGCTCTTCTAAACTCGTGCATGATTTATCACTTTTGATGCTTATCGTAACCCTATGAATTAGTAAACACTGGGAATACAGTTCAGAAATGCTACCGATGTCAAAAAGATCTAGAACACTGTTACATAGACAGACAGCAGCCATTGGACTACTGCTAGAAAAATAGTGTTTTAATCCCTGGCCATCACTGTCTCTATTGATGGTGGAAACTTTACCTGATTGCTTTCCTAGGCTGAAGGCATCCATGAGTTTTGACAATAGTTCTTGGATTTCCTCTTCCTGTAGATCATCCTTCCTCCCTTTGATGTTAACTATCTCATTCCTTTCTGCAGGTGTCTGAGGCAGACTGCTTATTTCAGCAGGAGAAGTTTGGGGAGTTTCCTGCAGCAATCCCTCCTGGCAGCTTGGTAGGGAGCTAAGGATTTCCTTCGGCAACTTTTGTATATAGCTTTGTAGCCTGGTGTTTTGCAAAAGAGTCTCTGGCGATTCAGAATTTGGTGCAGCATTTTCTGTATTTGCTTCCCTCAGCTACGGTAGGGTGAGGAAGAAGTTCCCGTTCTGGACCATTCTGAGTGACTTTCTTGATGAGGGAAGAATCTCCTCCCTTCTGAGACTTATTAGCTGAAGAATGAGACACCCATATTTTGATGGGAAGATAGAGGATGGAGTGCCTGCAACATTGTCTGGGTAGAGAAAATCTTATGAAGAATTAAAATTTATTATACTTTTTTCACAAATGCATTAAATTCCAGTAATCCAACAGGAGATGCTAATGTACCATATTTCTTTTTCCTCTCTAAATATATTATTTATTTTACTTCATGCTGTTAATTCAATATCAATCTATAACTCTGTACAAGAATTGGAATACCTCAGGCTATAAAGTAGCACAGGTAACAATCAAATAATAGAAATCTGGAAAAAATCTAGGTTCTCAAAATCCCAGGTTCTAAAAACATCATAAGGAATTTCTGAGAACATAAGCGTATGTTGAACTGACATATAAAAATCGTCGCAACAAAGTATGTTCATAATGATCTGTCTCATAGGTGTGTTGTCAGTGGCTTCACAATAGCCAGAGGTACAATCTAGGTCTTTGCTCTATTTTAAGCACAGTACTCAAAGTGTCGTTGGTCTATGGACCCAAGGAATGCCTGAGACTCTTTTAGGGGGTCTATGAAGTAAAAATTTGTTCTTAATGAGTCTTCAATGTTATTTAACTGTTCATTGCACCGACATTTGTCCTGATTTTACTAAGTCAACATTAAGTAAAGCTGTCAGTGCCTCAGCAGGAATCAAGGCAGCGCTACTACACAGAGCCAACATGGGCTCTCCCACCATACAGCACCTGATTAAATAAATAAACATAAGCAGTCCCACGTAAGAATCTCTGATGGAATAGCAAAAGTTCTTAATTTTCTCAATAATAACCACTGCCTTTCAAGTATTGTGTCCTGAAATAGGAAGTGTAAATAAAACACTTCAGATGTATCATGCAAAATACAAGTGTTGCCTCCTGGGCCAAAGAAGGACTCACGGACAGACTATGGCTATTCAGATTTCGGTATCTGCAAATGTTTTCTCCAAAAAAAAATGAAGAAATGAAGTGAGAATGTACTGCAAGGAGAACAGTGAACTGTATCTGTTGTCACTGTAGTGATAGCTTTCAAGCAGAAGTTAGAAAAACTTGCATTTCCCACCTCGAGCTTGATAGCTTTACAAATCTTAAATAATTTTCTGATGAAGTTAGTGTTGACACTAATGAGTGTGAATTTCTTTTGACCTTGTGTGAAGAAATGGGTGAACCTAGGAAGTTCAACATTGCTCAGCGAAACAATAGTTTTCAAATAACTCATGTAGTTAGAAAATAATGCATGGGTACACTATTCAAAGAGCATACTAGAACACTGGGTAGTAATGAAACTGAAAGTGAGGTAGATATGACTTCAGATTCCATATTGCTCTATCATTTAAGAAACTATCGTTTATTATGATTTGGTATAGTACCAAAGAAAAGTATTCCCAATTATGCAAAAGGCTATGAACATACTGTTTTTCAACTGCAATCCTGTGAGGCCAGATTTCTTCATAGGTTTCAACCAGAACATATTGCGACAGATTGATTGCTAAACCAGTTCTGAAGAGTCCACTGTCTTGAGATCATTAAGCCAGACATAGAAGAAATTTGGGAGAGTATAAAACAACGCCACTCTGCCTGACTTTAAAAAACCTAGTTATTGTTAAAAAGTGTTGTATATGTAATCAGTTTATTATGTGTATGTTTTTATTAGTTAATGAATATATTTTAAAACCATTTGTCAGTTTTAAGTTTGATTATGGTCAACAGCAACAGATATGACCCATAGAAACAAAATCTCCTTGGGGTCCTCAAAGAATTTTAAGACTGTATGAGGGATTGGGAAGGTTTAGGAACCAATGCTGTAAAGAATTGTTTTGCCCAGGCTTTTTATTTATAAATGGTATAGATCTTACCTTCTTTCAAAAAGGGGAAAGATAGAGTGGAAGGCGGCAGTGGGAGGGGGTTAGAGAGTGGAAAAAGGAGGCCAGGGAAGAGGCTGAGCAAAGTGAGGTTGTGAAGCTTTGGGCTGAGGCCCTCCCCCTTGGCGGGAGGACTTGAGGTTGGACTTCCAGGTGTTCCAGGTGGCCAGCATCTCCCACATTTTATACGTGTAGGTCCTGTTGCATTTGCTGTAGCTTGGTCCATAGATTCTCCTGATTGGTTTTAAGTTCACAAATCTTTATTTCCAATCGGCTTTTTTCTTCCTGGGAGGTGTTTAACACTTGCAACTTGTCTCTGTATTGGTTGAACTGCTTTTTCAGGACCCTGAAAAGAGAACAGTGGTTTGGAAGGGTGAGGCCAGCACCCTCCAGGTCCTCCTGCAGAGAAGCCTCTGCCTTGACCGCTGTCTAACATTGACTGTACTGATTTATACCTGTTCACCACGCACAGCTGCTCTTGGTGTGCGCATCATGTGGCCTTAGAGGTACTTTAGAAACTGACAGCTTGTGCTACTTTCAGTAGCATAACTTCATCAATTGCTTAAGTCTGAATATTGATTTTGTTCATTATTCTTTTGTCTAGAAACACCCCATTCAGAAAGACAGTGCACCTAACATGGCTAAACACCTAAGTCTACAGGGAAGGACCAATTATACCGTTCTTAGATAGTGAGTCTGTTTTGGCTTCTTTTCCTTTCTAGTTGTTTGTTGGCTTAAGATATGAGGGCTGGGTAGAAGGGAAACAGGAGAGAGAGGAGAGGGAGGGATGATAGGGAGAGATCTAGGCGGGGAATTAATAATGTAGCTTACTCTTTACTCCCCTGAGAAGTCAAATAATACTTATGCAGTCATTTAATTCTTGAAAATGCAAAATCATATATAGATGGACAAACAGATATTTATATCTGTTATGGGGGAAATAAAGAAGAATCAAGAGACTGGGGTGTGGGTGATATGGGGGTGATTTTGGGTTGGATCAGGTGCATATATTGTTACTACATATATATTTATCATCATACAACAACACAACTCCTCAATTAAAAAAAGAGAATGAACTAAGAAGATGGGGTCAAAGCATAAGGCAGATCATGTCACTCCTCTGATCTACGCCTGCTGACGGGGCTGGAGCCGTGGCTCAGCGGTTTCGGCGCTTGCCTGGCAAGCACGAGGACCCGGGTTCAAACCCCAGCACCACGTACACAATTGAGTGTTGAGCAACTAAGGCCATGTGAAAAACTAAATAAAGTTGGTTCTCTCTTTGTCTCTTTCACTGTCCCTCTCTCTTTAAAAAAAAAAAAACCTGTTGATGGGGCTGGAGCCGTGACTCAGCGGTTATGGCGCTTGCCTGGCATACCTGAGTACACGAGTTCAAACCCCAGCACCACATACACAGCAAAGTGTAAAAACTAAATAAAAAATGCTTCTCTCTTTTTCTCTCTCTCTCACTGTCCCCTCTTTCTTAAAAACAAACAAACAAAAAACAACGTGTTAATGGCTCTCCTCGTTTAGAGAAAACCGGAGTCCTTACGAAGGTGGTCAAGCTCCAAGAGAGGGTCATGCGCCTCCTTTTCTCTTTCAAGTCACCTGCTTTTCTCGGCTCATTCATTGCCCTTCAGTCACACAGGGCTCCTGGCCACTCTGAACACACCGGGGCACGTTCTCCGTCTGAGCCTCTGGGCTTTCCGCTCCCTTCGCGGGACCCCCCTTTCCCCTCTGGGTTCCTACTTGGTTCGCTCCCTCCCCAACTTCAGATCGTAGCTCACATATTGTTTTCACCAAGTCCTTTCCTGACAGCCCAGTAGAAATCACCAACCGTGGCCCCCGCCTGCCTGCGGCGCTGTGCATCCCCTCACTTTCTTCATCTCCGTGTCTAATTGCTTGCAGAGCTTGGAGAGGTCTCAGATTTTGGCTGAACCTCTACCCTTCAACCTTTTGGATAGCACACTTTATGACATACTACTTGTTTTATTTATTATTTTACTTATATATTACTCAATTATTTCTTTAATTACTTTTTGTCTCTTGATTCTCGCAACTTTTTAAAAAAAATTTGTTTAATACCACATCCCCAGGGCCTGGCCTAAAATAGTCCCTGTCACATACCAGGTATATAATTATAATTATTTGAACAGAGTCTGGTTCTTTGATTAATGCTATGGACATATGTGTAGAATCTGTGGAAATTGGCTATCTGGTGTGAAATGCATCATTTCTCAAGTTAGGACCGTTGAATCTCCTAATCTCAATAACGCTTGGAGAGGGCCTGGTACAATTTGGGCTCCCACCCACAGCAGATGTCTCTGAAAGATAGCCCTTAAACTTCCAGTCACTCAGGTGAGATAAGGAGTCCTACTTTAAAATCCCTGATTGAAACTGGAGTGCTGAGTATGAACACAGGATGGGGTTTTCAGGAAGGAGTCGGCTCAGGGGTTACACAACAACGACAAGGAAACGTTCTCAGGAGGCCTCTGAGACGGCGCTCTCTGTACCTGAAGTGTTGCGCTTGCTTTTCTAACAATGACAGTCTCTCTCTCTCTCACGCTGTCTGCATTGAAAGCCTTGCCTCTTCTCTGGACAATCTACCATGCTTCAATAGCTAGGAGACAAGTGTCACATTCCCTACAATCCACGGGAGGGTAGGTAGAGCCTTATCAGAAACGCAGTTCTTCCTTACTTATTCTTTTTTTTTTCTTTAAGCAGAGATTTTCTTGGAGTGTTTCTGGTAAGCACAATTCATCTAATACAAATATCTGCAGTAGCTGAGAGTCTGCCACTTGTCCAGTTAAATATCTATTATTAACAAGCAGTTCATATTATCTAAAGTAACTCTTATCGAATGACCTGAAATCTGCCTTTGCAAACTTTTATATCTTTATATGTGGTTCTGCTTTTTGAAGCTAAGCAGCTTGAACACCCCATGTACCAGGCCTTCATAAGGAGCCCAGATGCTCCCAAGGCAAGCTAATCATGCGTAGAGTAGTGAAAGATGGCTTCCCTGGATGAGTCCCTAGCACAGTGCAGAGTAATGAATCAGTAACCAATCGAGGGACACTCTTCCTGATAACATGGTCTGAGACTATGTTGCTTTTTAGATGACCAATGGCATAATGCTGGCTGTTACAGAATTTTCAGTCAACTATATATCTTGGGTCTTTTTTACACTATTTGTTTGGACCTGTGATGGGAGGGCTTCTCTTTAATCCCTTAAAATTTGGCCTTTATTAATTGGTCCACTGTTCTAGGCTGTTAAATCTTATTGATCCTGAATTGCTATTCAGCTTACTATCTATGCCTTTTAGTGTCACGTCATACACATATTTCAGAGGTGTGCCCTCTACAATTCATCCGAATCAGCGATGAAAATGATGATGCAGACAAGAACAAAGAAAGAGTCTTCACTTTGTAGTTCATTTATTTATCAGCCCCATACTTTGGTCTAGTGTTAAATACTTTGTTAGGATACTGATAGTATGTGTAGTATATATGGATTATATGTAGGAAAGGGATTAGTTTATTTTAAAAGAACTAGCTTTAAATAATTAAGAATTAAATTTAAATGGAACTGAATTTCAAATTTTCTTTTTTTATTTTTACATTTTAAATGTCAAATTGCTTTTTTATGCTTTCTTTAATTTTATTTTTAACTTTGTTCTTAACCCATGAAACAGAATAAAATCGCTTTTAACACTTAAATTGCCTTAGAGGTGTTTATTAAGCTCATTACATGAGTGATCACAGAATTTGAAAACTATTTTCCTATCTTTCATTCATTTAGATTGTGAAGCATACCTCTTAATACATGCACATACAGCATTGTTATGTTATTGGACATGCTGCATGAGGAGCCAGGAATTCTGTACTCTGGAGGAAGGACAACTAGTGACAAGCTCAAGGAATGGTTTGCTCCTCGAGACTCAATAAGGAGATGGTAGACAGTTTCCAACCAACATAATAAAACCAGGAGAAAGTTAGATGCTGTTGGAGAAACTGTACTGATCTTTTAGAAAAAAGCAACACACACACACAAGATGTACACAAAAATCAATACTTCAGTGAAAATGCTTAGCCAGCTTTCAAGGAAGAAACTCAGGTAATCAAGAGTAAAAATGTACTGTAACTGTCCAGATAATTTTTATTACCCATAACTACTCCAATAGAGTCAAATTATGCTTTTATCTTCATTTTAGAATCAGGATTCCTCCAACTTCTAGAAGTCCAATTAACTTGGGGCTTAAGTAGACTGAAACATGGAACCATGGGGAACCCAAAGCAGGAAAACCATGGTCTGGCACCAGTATTGGCTTGTTCTGTCATTACACTTTTGTTCTTGATTGACGATGAACCCCTTGTAATTATAAGACCACGTTTATCGAATAAAAATTTTTTAAAAAAGAATTTTTTTCCAAATTAAAAATAAAAGAGCAAAGTAAAATGTTTAATAGAAAAATTTTCCAAAGCTAAGGAAGTGCTACTGACCTTTTCTTTGCTATCAGTGTGTGTGCATGCACGTGCGGCCCCTACCTTCTTTCCCTGTGGAGAGCATTAATGGATTCATGAGTCCTCCCCAGTTCATTCTTAATGCTGACTAAGGTCTGAAGATGCAAGAAATAGGGAAAATGAGTTTTTGGTTTGAACTTAATTTCACACTCCTAAAAATCTATCATAAGAACATGATAATGACACTTTTAATAAAAATAGAGTCTATTTTAAAAGACACATGATGTTTTGATTTAGGACCATAAATAATAATGCAGATGTTTATATCCTCAAAGTACAGTTGTATGATTTAATTCACACAAAAGAAGTCAAAATATAGAAAAGAATTTTAGATTTAAAGAATAAGTTATAACTAGTCCTTTGCCCATGTTAATTTGCTACCCTGAACATCTCCTACCCCAAAGGCATCTACAAAAGTAGTTGGGTCACTTTCTTTCTGTTGGTTTGGGAAGTCTCTCACTTCTTTCCACCTTCTGCTTAAATTTTCTAATCTTTCCATTGCTTCCTACTTGTGTGCTTAGTAATTTTTTCTCTCTGAATTTAACCAAGGACCTGAAAGACCAATTTTAGGAAGCAAAGTTTATTTTGAGGGCTCACAATTTCAGAGGTCTTAGTCTATAGAAGGCTGGCTCCTTTCCGTGGGGCTCAAGATGAGGCTGAGCATTGTGGCGGAAGAGAGTGGCAGAGGGAAGCAGGTGGAGGCAGGACTCCATAAATTAGAGAAAGACTCCACTTTAGCTAGCCTAAAGGCATGTTGCCTGGTCACACCTTCTCTAGCCACACACTACCAGCCTAGTTGCCCCCTATCAAGGGATTAACTCACAGACTGGCTCTTACAACCTAAATAATACATACACACATTGCATCATTACAACCCAAACCCAATCATTTCACCTAAGCCTTCCCATTGTCCCACATATTGAGCTTTTGGGGGACACCTTTTATCTAAACCATAACAATAACAGTTGGCTGGGCTCTCATTTAGGATTTTCCCATCAAAGCTACTCTCTCATGTCACACTCTATTCCCTGATCTGCCACCCAAGGGCTTGTCCTGACCTGACCAAGACTGGTCCAGACTCCTGGGGCACAGTGTGCCAGACCCCGGGAACTCACACGTCTGGATAAGAGATTGGATCTCATTACATTTATAAGCAGCTGTGGCTATAACACTCTGTAGCCTCTGCTCCCTGCAAATGATCTGTGTAGCTCCTGGCCACCGTAGGAGCACTATTCTGTAAGAATGACCCAGAAGAGGAAAAGGGAAGGGCAGAAGAAGAAACTGAGTTATATGAAGACTTGAAGTCATGCTTACTGTTGGCATGTGACCTTTGGGACCCCTCTGAGTGACCTATGCCAGTCTGCCTCTCCATTTAAATACTCAGCTTCCACATGCTAAGCATAGCCTTTGAATCAGTGAGGTTTATATTATTAAGATAAAAGAAAACTGTAAAAATTTTTATAACATCACTATTATCATGATAACTAGTTTTTCTGTAATTGAGGAGCATTTCAGATATGCACATGTGGGCCCTCTATGATATTTCAATAGAAAAAAATCATGATTTATTGAGTCATTCTCCATTAAAAAATATTAGGCTGTTTTCAGTTTCTCTAAATTAAAAGCAATGATGCTGTGAATAAAACTGTGTATGCTTCCTTGTGCGCACATTCAAGGTTTTGGGGTTTTCAGCTTAATAGGCATTGCCCATTTGACCCCTTTGAGTATATTCACACTTGTGCTTGCACTCATACACACACACACACACTTGAAAACACAGAGAAAAGACATGCAAAGATATAATCCAAACAGGGAATGAAGGACTGGACCTGGGTTAGGAATTATAGCTTAAAAGGATTTAGCTTTATGTACACTGTTTTGACTTCTAAGGCAAACAGATTCATGACTTATTTCTGTATTTAAAATGTTTTTTAATAAAAAAATAAATGTACTATATATGTAAGGTTGGATATAGCAATTTTCAAAAATGGAAAAGAGGTGAGCGTAAGGGAAACAGAAACAGGAAAACCTTTTTTCAATTTCCCATTTAACAAATAAAAGTTAACATGCAAGCAAATCTGCGCTGCGGCAATGTCTGTTCTTCCTTTTTATTCAAAGCCGGAAGTGGAACTGCTCTTTGTCCTCACGCATGCACATCTAGCTCTCTGCTGAGCACCCCATCAACAGTTGCTGTATACCCAACAAGGGTGTTTTTGAGTGACAGGAACCCCATGAACTGATGATTAAAGTGCATAGGGCCCCACACAATATTACGCAGAGGCAGCAGCACAGGCTATGCGCCACTGATAGTCACAAGCTTTTCTCGCCTCTGACTTCTAACTAGTACAGCTGCAAGATGGGAACTAATTCCTCTTTGATGATTGAAAAAT
This sequence comes from Aplodontia rufa, assembly GCA_004027875.1. Classification (NCBI taxonomy): domain Eukaryota; kingdom Metazoa; phylum Chordata; class Mammalia; order Rodentia; family Aplodontiidae; genus Aplodontia; species Aplodontia rufa. Next base: position 12,616 of record PVKS010015694.1, read on the forward strand.
ATTACAGAAGATCATCCTTTGAAGACCTTCTGAAAGATCACACTGTTTTGGTGTGATGGCCCTCGCCTGTAATCTCAGCAGCTAGGGAGTCTAAGGCAGGAGGATCATAAGTTCAAAACCAGCCTCAGTAATTTAGCAAGACAATGTCTCAAAATAAAATATAAAAAAAGGGCTGAGGATGAGGCTTAGTGGGTTAAAAGGCCCTTGGTTTCATCTCTGGTGCACGCACACACGCACGCACACACACACACACACACACACACACAAATCACACTAACAATTGCAATGTTTTCAAAATTATTCTAAAAGAAAATGTTTTATAATAACCAATATAAAAAAAATAGACCCCCCGAGGATTCTGTGCTTGGACCCTGCCTGCCTGGGGCCTGGCAGGTACACAGGACACTCCCAAGGACCCTGTGCCATGACCTGACCCCACCCCACCCATGCAGGCCTAGGACTCTGGCCAGGGCGCCGGCAAGCATGCAGGACACACCAAGAACCCCACCTGGAACACACCCAGCTGTTGCACATACCTGCCAAGTCCAGTTATATTAGACCCATCCATACCATCCCAGGCCCCAGTGCAGCATGTAGGCTGGCCCATTCCAGCCTGGCCCACATATCCAGGACCCCAGGACCCAGCTAAGAACCCTCACCACTAGTTTCAATAACCCACTGGGCTGTCCTGCAACCCCACCAGGTACCAGATTTGAGTACGAAAGCCTAGATCCAGAAGGTGCAGCAAAATGAGGCTCCAGGCAGAAACAGCTTTCTGGAAGAAGGTGGTCATCAGAGAGGTGGCGTCTGACCCAACCCTTTGACCTGCAAGGAAGAAGCACCCAGAGACCTGTCTTGCTTCCACACAGGGTACTTCAATTCAAAAATCAAGAACACTTTCAAAGATGAGGAATCAAACTAGAAAAGGTTTACCTCAAACCCACAATTCCCCTACCAAGGAGCCCATGGACAGGGATCATGATAAAAACCTAGAAAAAATTACCAATGATCTGATTACTGAAAGGAATAATAAACTAATAAAATAATAAAAGTTTTAATGAAGGGACTAACTAAAATCTGCAGTCAATCACATCAGAGGAATGATTAAAGAATTTAATAATAGGTTAATTTCTGTTGAAAACAGGTCCTCATCTTAAAGAGGACAGGTTAAGCAAGCTTGAGTGCACAGATGACAAAAGAGGAAAAAAAAAACCTCACAGAAAATGAACAGAATTTTCAAAATATCTGGGAGGAAATCAGAAGAAACAATATATGAGTAATTGGTATACAGGAAGAAATCGAAATGCAAATGAATGGCATAAAGAACATTCTCAATGAAATAGTTAAAGAAAAATTTTCCCATATAAAAATAGAGTCAGATATGCTCGTCCAGGATGCAAATAAGACACCCAATAGGCCTAATAAATGAGAAGCTCACCGAGACACATAGTATTCAAAATCTTTATCAGGGAAATCAAGGAAATAATATTAAAAGCTGCAAGAGAGAAATGCTAAATCACATTCAGAGGCAAACCAATAAGGATCCCCTCTGATTTTCAGCTCAGATTCTAGAAGCAAGAAGATCCTGGAAAGAGATATTTCATTGTATGACCACAACATGCAGCTGAGAATATTATACCCAGCAAAACTCAGCTTCAAATTTGATGGGGAACTAAAAACATTTCATGATAAGATCAAACTTGCACCATTCATGAACAGAAAACAAGCTTACAAAGAATTCTCAAGGATAAACTCCAGATAGAAGAACAATCAAACAACCCTCAAAACCCACAAACAGAGGAAATTCAATAAAGGTTCATGCTATTAACGGACAACCAAGACAGCACAGAACTTAACTAATAAAATACAATGACTATAAATCACAACCACATAGCTATTCTAACACTGAATGTGAATGGTCTTAACACACTGATCAAAAGACACAGATTAACAGATTGGATCAAAAAACAAAATCCAACAATATGCTGCTCATAGTAGACCCACTTTACAGCCAATTATATCCACAGATTGAGGGTGAAAGGATAGAAAAAAAATCAACCAGGTGTAAGACCCAAGAAAACAAGCTGGTGTTATAATACTTACATAGAATGAAGTAGATTTCAAACAAAATTTAGAAGAGATAAAGAGAGCCACTACATCCTAGTAAAGGGAACAATAAACAGGAAATATAAACATAGTAAATATGTGCTTTCCAAACACCAACACTCCCAACTATGTGGATAAATGACTCCATGACATAAAACCACTTGTGAACCTCAACACAATAATAATGAGAGACTTTACAACACCTCTATCACCAATTGACAGATTATCAAAGCAAAAAAACAATAAAGAGATTTCTAGCCTAAACAACTCCATAAATCAAATGGACTTAACAGACATCTATAGAATATTCTACCCCAAATTAGCCGAATATACCTTCTTCTCAGCAGTGCATGGATCCTTCTCCAAAATAGAACTTACTCTAGTTCACAAAGGAAATCTCAGCAAATATAAAGAAGTAGATATTATTCCATGACTGCTATCAGACTCTGATGCCATGACCCTAGCAATTAACAGCAAAAAATCATAACAGAAGGCACACATAAACATGGAGATTGAATAATACCCTATTAAATGAAGAATGGATCCAAAAATGACATGAGAGCAGAAATCAAGAAATTTTTGGAAGTAAATGAGAAAGACACAACATATTGAAACCTCTGGTGCAGCATGAAAGCATTCCTAAGGGGAAATTTTATAACACTGAGTGCCTACATTAAAAACCAAGAGAGATCTAAAACAAATAAGCTTATGTTCCACCTCAAATCCCTACAAAAGGATGAACAATCTAGTTCAAAGTCAGCAGAAGACAGGGACTTAATCAATATCAGAGTAGAAATCAATGAAACCGATAATAAAAAAATAACAAAAAAATTGATGAGATAAAGAGCTGGTATTTCAAAAAAATAAAATAAAATTGACAGATGCTAGGAAGTCTCATTAAAATAAGGAAGGAATTATAGAAAATCAACAAAATCATCAATGAAAACGGAGAGATCACCACTGACCCCACAGAAACCCAATGGATTATCAGAACATATTTCAAAAAATCTAGAAGACGTGGACAAATTTCTAGACACGTACAACATCCCCAAATTGATGTAGGATGATATTGAAATCCTAAACAATCTAATAACGGGCACCGAAATCCATGTAGCAATTAAAAGCCTTCCAAAGAAAACAGACCAGGATCCGATGGATTCCCTACTGAGTTTTACCACACCTATGAGGAGAAGATAACACCTCTGCTTATTAAGCTATTCCAAGAAATTGAAAAGGAGGTAACTCTCTCAAACACTTAAGAGAGAAAGAAAGAAAGGAAGAGAGGGAAAAAGCTATTTTATTCATTTTTTTCATCTGGCTTTCATTTCTCTGACACTTAGTTGCATTCGGGGTGCTGGGGTTTGAACCCAGGTCCTTACTCATGCCAGGCAAGTGCTTTAACCACTGAGCAATTGCTCCAGTCCTTCCCAAACACTTTTTTATGAGGTATCCATAACTCTGATACAAAAACTCAACAAAGACACATCAAAAAGAGAAAACTACAGACCAATATCCCTGATGAACATTGACGCAAAAATCCTTAACAAAATTCTAATAAACCACATTCAAAAACACATCAAGAAGACAATTCTTCATGATCAAGTAGGCTTCATTCCATGGATGCAAAGCTGATTCAACATATGAATCAATAAACGTGATTCATCACTTAAACAGAATTAAGGACAAAAATCATATGACCATCTCAATTGATGCAGAAAAGGCCTTTGATAAAGTCCATCACTCATTTATGCTCAAAACTCTTGAGAATATAGGGATCAAAGAAACTTATCTTAACCACAAAAAGGCCATATATGACAAACACTCAGCTAGTATAATTCTAAACAGAGAAAAGCTGAAAGCATTTCCACTAAACTTGGGAACAAGAGAAGGCTGCCCACTCTCACCACTTCTATTCAATATAGTCCTCAAGACTCTAGCTATAGCAATCAGGAAAGGAAGGAAATCAAAGAGATAAGAATAGGAAGAGAGAAAGTCATACTATCTGTTTTTGTAGGTGACATGATCCTATATCTATAAAATGCAATAAATTCCATCAGAAAACTGCTTGAACTTATAAACAGATTTAGCAAAGTAGCAGGCTATAAGATCAATACTCATAAATCAATAGCTTTCCTATACACTAGGGCAGAAAAAGAAATAAGGAAATTGGTCCCATTCACAATATCCTCAAAAGTAAAAAAATACTTGGAAATTAATTTAACAAGGGAAGTAAAAGACATCTACAATGAAATTTATCAAAAATTGAAAAAAGAAATTAAAGAAGACCTGAGAAGATGGAATGATATTCTGTGCTCTTTATTAAGCAGAATTAATATAATTAAAATGGCCATTCTGCCAAAAGCACTATACAGATTCAATGCAATCCCCAACAACATACCAAGGTCGTTCTTTACAGATATAGAAAAGCAATTCTCAAATTTATTTGGAATAGCAAGAAACCCAGAAGAGCCAAAACATCACTAAGCAAGAAAGAAGGCATAGGTGACTTTGCAAAAAAAAGGAAAATATTTATTTAAGTAAAAAAAGGAGTAGGAAATTATCTTTGTCTTTTATGCATCAAAATAAAAGTAAGATAAATTTAAATGTTAAATGTCAAGGTAAAATATGTTAAAATAAAATACAGCTAAGAAGTCATCTGATTTCTTAACAGGGCGATTTTTCCAAGCATAAAACTGTGTAAGAAATTACAAAGGAAAAGATTGATAGCGTTTTCATAAGAATTAAAAACACCCATATAGCAAGTCATGTTACTAATAAGTCTAACAGGAAATAACTAGGAAGAAAGATTTGCCTTAGTGAAACTTAAAATGCAAAAGTTTAAATACACTGATAAATCAAATTGATGCACCGGTAGAAACGGGCAGAGGGCACTGAAAGAAAGGAAAATACAATTGCTTTCTAAACTACTGGGGGAAAAGTCTCATTCCACTCAATCAAAGAAATACAAAGTAAGGCAAATATATTCTGCTCATAAAATGAACAGAATTCAAAACATAGTAATAACCAATATCAGCCTGTATCAGGTGAGTCAGCTGCCTGCATCCACTGGGAGTGTGATTTGATATTGCTTTCTAAAAGGCAATTTTGCAGTAGGCAAGAAGAGCCTTAAAAATGTTTCCACTTTTCTTTCTGGGGAATTGGACACAAAGGATACTATGTCAAGATTTTAATAATGAATTTTATAGACAAATTGGAAATAACCTAATAACAGAGAAGGTCTTAAATGAAAAATGTTATGTCCACTTAAATACCATTAAGATGTCTTTAAAGAATTGTAATGATATTGGAAAATGCTCACAATATAGTTTATATTGATATATAACTACATAGTCAATACACTTTGTAGTGTGATCTAAACTAATTTAAAAATATTTATTGAAATATTGATGGTGGTTATATAAAGGGTTGTTTATATTTTTTAATTTCTTCTTTTTTTTCTTTTTTGACTTTTCCAAATTTTCTAAAATAAATATGTACCTTTTATGATTGGAGATAAAATGTTATTTAAAATTATGTTCCTAAATTTTTCATTGATCACATTAATATCTTGACCATATTCCTTAAACTAAGGAATGGTTTACCAAACCTCACTATACTCTTCCAAAATGGTCCAGACTAATTTTGCATTAGTGACGATTCCCCTTGCTTCAGAGTCACCTGATGATGTGAGCTGCTGATCTCCACTCCTAGAGCCTGAGAGACTCTGAGGTCTGGAGGCTACAGCTGCTTTTCCTCCTGTTAGCCTTTTGTATGCTGCAGCTTTAGAGCTATTGTACCAAATGGAGAGCCTGTTAGAAAGCAGATTTATATAGGAAGTTGTAGCAATCTTTAAATGAGAAAAAACTTTTAAAAATTTAAAATCAGATGTTGAAGTCAATACCCCCCAAGAGCAATAAAATAGCCCAACTGTTTTCTCTGTGTTCATTTCCAGACAATTTAGTTGATACAGAGCCGATTAACCAATAATAGGAATGGAAATCCCATTTTCCCTTCCCCATGACAATCTTGAAGTGTGAATGCAAAGAAATTCAGGTGAATGGCAGAAAATCTTGTAGGTCATCTTGTCCAGGTCAGATACTAGGGATTCGAAGCACAGGTGTATGTTTATCATGTCATCTCAGAAAGAACACAAACTAGACCAGTTGAAGGCCAGGCATATTCAACTCCACTTGGTTTTATTCAAAGTTATTTTTAAAGCATCATACCATCTTGAGTTACTGCAGATTTAAAAAAAATAACAAAAAAGCAGAGAACTCTCTGCTCACAGAGAGTTCACTTCTAACAAACAGATAAATATTCAATTATTTTTGACATGCTGTAATACTTTCTACAAGACCTGATGAGAACACGGGGCAAGAAGTGATTATTCTGTGGTACACTTAGTTATGTCTTCAAGTGGTGGGTACTGGGGATAGAAAAATCCAGAACTTTTTTGTAAAACTCTATTCCTCATCTGAGATATCCCTCTCTCTTTCTCTCTCTTCCTCTCCCTGTCCCCTAATCCCCTCTCTCTCAGACATAGTCTCCCACTTAGCAGCCAAGGCTGGCCTTGGATTTGTGATCCTCCTGCCTTAGGCTCTCGAGTAGCTGGGAGTTTAGTCATGTGACACCATGTCCCTTTCCATTAGAGATAATTCTAGTACTTTCTGTCACTCTGCCTTAGCTTGGGATGCTATAGCAAAATATCATAGCCTGGTTGCTTTACCTAACATTTGTTTTCTAACATTTTTGGAGGCTGGAAGTCTGACATCAGGGTGACAGCCTGGTCATACGTATTTTCTGTACTCATATAAACATTTGAAAAATACATATTGAATTTGTTTCTGAAACATAAGTGGAATCACTTCCTATACATCTGCTGCTTAAGTATTTCCTCATTGTGCACAACGATGAATACACTCTAGTATAATAGGTGGGAGCTGAAACTTGTTAGCAGATTCATTAGGTTCTGTTGTATTCTGATCATACCTGTGCCATCTTTTTTGCTTTTTATTTATTTATTTGTTTGGGCCAGGGGACCCTGAAATTGTTTCTGCTTTATTGCCCTGTCCATCAATGCTTCAATAAACATTCTCATTTACTACATAGCGGTACTTCCATTCCTACGGGGCAGAATTCCAAGAATGCCCCTGGCCAAATGTTGTGTTTATTTTACTGCTTAGTGGGTACTACTCTTCTGAAACCAATCCTTCCACATTGCATCTCGCCCTCCTATTGATTGTGCCAACAATTCTGCCCCTTTTATCAGATCATTGGTTTGTTCTCCTTGCTCACTCATTTGTTATTTTATCTCTTATTGTTTGCTTGCTTATTTTGTGGTGCTGGAGATTGAACCCAGGTCCTCATACCCGCTAGGCAAGTGTGCTACCACCAATCCACACCTCCAGCCCTCATTTTTTAAAATATGCAAATATGCTATTATTTCCCCCATCATAATAAACACTCTTTTAGCCTTAGTCATGTACCAGCTACTCTATTTCTCTCTCTCTCTCTCTCTCTCTCTCTCTCTAGTAAGGAGTCCTGGAATTTTCTTTTGCTGTTTTCAGTGTCCCGGTTCCCATTCTGTCATACACTGCCACTAGTCTGACTTTTTCTGCACCACTATCCTAGGATACTCCTTTTGAGGTCTTTGATGATCTCCTCATTGTCAAATCCAGATATCTCTTACTTGACTCAGCAGTAGGTATTTTTTAAAATATTTTTATTAGTACATTATAGTTTTACATAATGTTGGGATTAATTGTCACATATTCCTAGATGCACAAAATTCAGCAATACAATTTGTTCAATATCCCCCACATACACATCCCTCTACTTCCCTCCTCCCGTCGCATGATCCCTTGTTTTTCTTCTGGGTCCTATATTGTTCCTAAAACACCCAAATACAGTGACATGATTCTTATACCTATGAAGAATATATATATATACACAGTGACATTTATAACTGCTTGGAATGTACCTTTTAACAGTAGATTTCACACATTGGACCCCCTGCCCGCTTCCTCCAGCACATTTTCCACTTGTCTCCGAGGGTCCCTCTCTCTGGGTTCCCACCCACCTCGTTCATCACTCTCCTCAGTCATCCTTGTTGGTTTTTTCTTCTTTCTCCAACTTTGTGGAGAGGATCAGTCCCTGATCATCTTCTCTTCTGTTGACACTCTCTTTAATGATCTCATTTAATCTGGTGGTTCTAAAACCACATATGTGCCAACAGCTCTCAAATTGATATCTCCAGCACATAAACTTCCCCCAAGTTCTAGACATGAATGGCCAACTACATCACCACATGAATGTCTGAGAGTCACCTCAATCTTCCCCTGTTGCAAACTGAACCGATTTCTCCCCGTAAACTTGATCCACGTGCAGCCTCCTCCTCGGGTGGCTGCGATCTTATCCTTCTGTTTACTACAGAATCACTGTGACTACATTGTTTACTACAAGTATAAGAATAGACACATAGGCCCAAAGATGAGAATATCCATTGTATAAAGGAACTTAATACGTGACAAAAGTGGAATTTAATTTTCTTTTAGTTGTAGATGAGCAGAATACCTTTTGAATCCAGTGCCTCACCAGTGCTAGTCTTATTTAGTAGGGATAAGACTACCCAACTTTTTTTTAAAAACTTTTTTTCCTGTACTGGGGATTGAACACAGGGGAGCTGTACCACTGAGCTATGTCCCCAGCCCTTTTTATTTTTTATATAATTTTTTTAAGAGAGAGGGACACTGAGAGAGAGAGAATAAATCTTTATTGAGTTTTTCATGTGGCTTTTGTTGCTCTGACACTTAGTTGTGTACGTGGGTGCTGGGGTTTGAACTCGCATCCTTGTGCATGGCAGGCAAGCGCCACAACCGCTGAGCCACTGTTCCAGCCTCCCCCACAACTGACTTCTTATCTGAAAGAAAGCAAAGCTATAATAAATTTATTGAAATTTTAAGTTAATAATTCTAAATAGAAACATGATGAGAAAAATTAGGAAAATATTTATAAAACCTTGCTTGTGACTCTTGTGTCTATTCTAAACAGAGTGATCTCTCTTACCTTATCGTTTTCCTTTTACTTTAACACTGAAAATTTCTAATGTACTATACAATTTGCTTGTCTATCTATTTTGCTTTATTTTCTTCCTCCATCAGGATGCAAGCATCATGAAAGTGGAGATCTTTGTCTTTTTTTTTTGTTGTTGTTTGTTTGTTCACTAAATATATCCCAAAGTGCCCAGAACAGTGTTTGATATTTATTGAATATTTAAATGATAAATAATGTTTTATTGAATCAGTTAATGAATGCTTTTCAGATTATTTTCTGAAAAGTCTATAGCAATTTATATGTTATTAAATTTCAAGAGTGTCTATTTTTTTCTGACTTGACCAGCAAAAGATGGTGTCTACTGACATATTGGGTGCGTTTTCCTCCTCCCATTTTTTTTAAAGAGAGAGAGAGAGAGGAACAATTTTTATTTAGTTTTCATGTGGCCTTTGCTGCTCTGAGACATTGTTGTGTACGTGGTGCTGGGGTTTGAACCCGTGTCCTCGCGCATGCTGGGCAAGCGCCGTAACTGCCGGGCCACTGCTGCAGCCCCTCCTCCCCCTATTTGCTCTTCTCTTCCTCATTTTCTTGAGTTTTTCCATATCAATTTGCATGCTCTAACCTTTGAATGACCTAACTTGTCTTATTATTGAAAATATTTTTCTCAGTTTAAGATTAATCTTTTGATTTTGTTCACTTTTTACTGCAGAAAAATGTTTAAACTTCCACACTGTTATACACATGTGCCTTTCTAACCCTTTGTGATTTCTTTTTTCTCTCTCTTGCTTAGGAAAGTGTTCTCCAGTTACAAGCTTCCTATTTTTCAAATATTAAAAAAATATATATTTAAATTTCACTAAATTTGGAATTTATTATATAAGGCAAGCCAAAGGCCAGTTTTTTTTTTCTTTCAGATAGATTAGGAATTATCAGATAGATTTCAGAATTATGTGGTCTCTCTCCATTGAACTGAAACAACACCTTTATCACGTATTAGGTATCCATATTGCCAGATCTACTATTAGATTTTATATTCTCTCCTCAGATCGACACATCGTTTCTTTTTTATAAGGTACCATTGGGTCATAGTGGTTCCATAGCAAGTTTGATTATCTGTTGAAAAACAGCCCTTTTTACTAATCATCAATTTTATGTTTGATATTTTTTTTAAAGAAAAAGGAAAGTGAGAGAGAGAGAGAGAGAGAGAATCAATTTTACTTAGTTTTCCACATGGTTTCCATTGCTCTGACACTTCATCGTGTATGTGGCCTTTGTTTCTCTGACATTTAGTTGTGTACATGGTGCTGGGGTTCAAACCCACGTCCTTATGCATGCCAGGCAAGCACTCGAACCCCTGAGCCTCCTCTCCAGCCCTCAATTTTATATGTTTAATTATTCTTGTTCATTTATTCTTCCTACTGTGTTTTTGAAATTCTCTTACCCTATTTTAAAACTTTGTGATTTTATTTGGAAATGTATAATTGAAATCTAGTCAATCGTGTTATTCATAGTAGTTATGTTTTATAAATAACCTCAAACACTGAGTTAGAAAATACTTTACCAGTGCTCCTAAGGGAGACACAGGGTTGGGTTACTGGAAGCCTCTGGTCACATTTTCATCCACCAATCTATGCATAATCTTGTTTTATGTGGGGGTTTTATTTAAAGACACCTTTTTAAATATACGTTGTTCATTCACAGACATTGAATTCAGGGTAGGCAGCGCTGTGTGTCATGCCTAAATAAAGCCCATGTAACACAAACATTCTCTCATGTAGGCACAGCATGGCCTTCTTGAACTCAGGAACTCTGAACAGCACTTTGGCACCCCTCTTGGGGGCCTTTTGCAACAGTGAAATCACCTACAAAAAGTACGAAAAAGTGAAAGACAGATCCCCCAAAAGACTACTTGAAGGACTCTTGTTAATAGAGACTATTCGAAAGATACTTGCTTACAGTTTTTAGTTGCTGTGACCAAAATATCTAACAATGTAGAGGACTTATTTTGGCTCAGGGTTTCAGAAGGTCAGCCCCATGGTCAGCTAGCTCTAAGGCACAAAACTCATGGCAGAAGGGCATGGCCAAGGGAAGTTGCCCAGTTCCTGGCAGCTGAGAGCAGAGAAAGGGGCAGGGACTGGGGAGGAGACAAATCCTTCCAGGATATGCCTTGGTGTCCTACTTCCTCCAGCTAGTTCCTACCTCCCAGCCGGCTGCTCAGCTGTCAATGGGTGGATTAGTTCATTGATAATGAGGTTAGTGGCCCACAATCCAATCATTGCCTAAAAGCTCCACCTCTGAAAAGTGCTGCATCAAAGAGAGTGCTTTCAATACTCAAGTCTTCTAGGGGAACATTCCAGATCCAAACCACAACACAGTATGAAAACCGAAGCAAGCAGAACAGCCCCTGCTGAACCACTGAGGTGAATGCAGGCCTTGGGCAGCTCCAATTTGGGGCCTTTCTGAACATGTCTGTAAATACTGTAATACAGCACCTTGAATATTGATTTGGTTACTAATCACTTTTTGCAAATAGGCAAATCTATGAATAATGAGGATTAACTTAATTTTTGGAGCATGAGCATTCTTATGCTAGTATCTTCATTTAAGCTATTTGGTATGTTTCTCTTTGTTCAGGTCTCGTTTTCTGTACTCAACAAAGTGGTATAATTTTCTTTATATGAGTCATCTTTTTGTTAAACTTTTCCCCTAGTTTCTTTTAAAAATAATTTTTACAGTTATTACAAATGGGACTTTTATAAAATTTCCAGCTGGTTATTGCTAGTATAATAAAGAGCAATGAATTTTGTGCATATTTATTTTATGTTCCACCATCACTCAAAGCCTATTAATTCTAGTTTTTGCTAGAGGTTTCTTGGGGTTTCTTTGGAAAATCATTTTAACTGCAAATGGAAGTAATTTTGTCTGTTCTTTTCAATTTTCTTTTGTGTTGCATTTCTAAGAACTTCCCTAAATATTTAATAACAGTGGAGATAATTGGCACCTAGCTTTCAATTATGTTTTTATAAATAAAAGTATTCGTTTCTCAGTGAGAACAACTGTATGTAAAGTAAGTAAATCCACTTCAAGAGGGAGAAAGCTTTTTACCATGCAGACTGCTGAATCACAAAATAAGCTCAAAGCCATCGCTTGGCAATAACCGTTGACTTCTTAGGAGATGGTCACTGCTAACGTGCCAACTTGATAGATGTTGAGGATATGTTTTTGCCTATTATCACATTGTAAAATAGTAATATTTCACACTTACTTTCCCTAGATCAGAACTTCTGAACTCATCAATATCCAGGCTAAACTTAAAATTTATTATGTAATATTATTTGGGGAGAATGACCTTATTGTACTCAGGGTAGACAGAACACATTGAAATTTAAATAACCTTTAGTGCTGCATAGCCTATGTAGTTCCCTTTCTTCATTTTCTCTCTACAAATACTATGCTGAGAATATGAATGCCAGGTTATTCTTGTTATTAAGCAAAGGAAATGGGTTATAGAAAAGTAAAGTGACGTTGCTAAGGCCATCATATAGTTGGCTGCGGACAACGCTTCTTAGCCTCTGTTCCAGACATTCCCTTTTATGGTCCATTGTGAAAGGGATCATGACCCACATTCTCGATCCATCCATGGATCCCTCCTTTATGTTTCCATCCATTTTATCATTCATTAATTTACTCATCCATTCAATAAGCGTTAGCATTTATCCTATTCAGACCTATTGTTATAGGTCTGGCAAATACAACTGGAAACAATAAAGATTCCTTCCCTCATAGAGTCTACATTATAGCAGGGGGCACAGCAATAAGTAAATAAATAAATAAATAAAATTAATTTGTCAAATAGCAAGGTGCTTTGGAAAGTAAACAAGGGAGCATGATTCACAGTGCCAGGGTGCAGACACGGGTTGAAATGGTAAATAGTCATCAGGAAAAGGCTGTAAGGGTGAGGTGGCATTTGAGCAGACACCTGTGGTGGAATTTTAGGCGGTGCGGAGTCCAGTTATGCAGGAGGTGGTCTAGGGATACTGGTACCCAGGTGGCAGCACACCTGCATGTGCACGCAGCGGCAGGAGAGATGTGTGGCTGGAGTGGGTCAGTCAAGGGAGAGGCACTGTAGAGTCTCAGAGTTGGTGAGGAATGGGTTTCTAGGGCCAGGCAAAAGGCCACTGGAAAGACTTTGGCTTTCCTTGATGATGAGAAGTCATCATAAGGCTTGAGAGGAGGAGTGACCTAATCTTACTAAAGTTGGAAAAGGCTCATCCTGCCTGTGGCACTAGAAGCAGACTGGGGAGATCAGTTGAGAGAAACTGAGATTGCTTATGAATTACTGTACTTCCTTATATGGATGAGAGTAAGACTGAGGCAGGAATATTCCAAATTCAAAGCCATCCTCAGACACTTAGCGAGGCCCTAAGCAACTAAATGAGATCCTGTCTCAAAATAAAAAATAAAAAAGGCCTGGTGACATAGCTTGGTGGTGGTTGAGTGCCTCTAGGTTCAAACTGTAGTACAAAAAAAAAAAAAAAAAAAAAAAAAAAAAAAAAAAAGAAAAGAAAAAGAAAGAAAGAAAGAAAAAAGTAAAAGAAAAAACTAAAAAAGTAGGGGGATTTGGAAACTAATGGCACTGGACATGCTCTGCAGTTAATGTAGGTGAAAATAATGATGCAGTGTTTTTGAGATGAGGCCGGATTCTCTGCTCCCGCTGGTGAATGGAGTCTGGGCCGCTAGATTCTAGCAGCCAAAAGAGCCTGCTTCTAGTGTTTGCAGCGATTCCCAGTTAAAACTGGGAATTTGGGCTGATGGCAAGTGTCTGCAGCCAAAAGCGTTAGCAAGTCTCCAGCTAAAAGCTGGGTGTTGCAGCTCTTGGTGCGGTGGAAATTCATCCTGGGAATTCGGCGCCGATCTTCTGGGTTCTTGTCTCGCGAATTTGAAGAATAAAATCCACGGACAACCACAGAAGGAGGAGTAAAAGGAGTAGGATTTATTTAGGAAGAAGAGCAGAGACTCCGCAAAGTGGAGGGGCACCTGGTAGCAGGACAACGTCTAATGGAGGTCAGGCCAGAGGTTATATAGATTTGGGGTGTGAGCATAATTAACTTTCATGCAGAGCAGGCATTGAGAAATGCATCAATTCCATTGGTTAAAATCTATGTAAAGCAGGCTTTGAAACTGGTCAGGAACACCATTGGTTAAAATCTATGTAAAGCAGGCATTGAAACTGGCCAAGAGCACCACTGGTTTAAACAAAAGGTGGCAAATACTTCTTAGTATCCACCTGTGACCACCCCCATCTCTTAGTCAGGGACTAGGGTGAGCCTCAAGGTCTTTTTGCATTTGAAGGCCCTGAGCACGCCCTGTCAATCATCTCTCCCTCTGCCAGCTAGCTCTTGGATAGGGGCCCTGTGTCCTGACTACCTAGCCATTTCACTGTCTCTCCTAATCTGTCTCAATAAGAATGAAAAATTGTATCTATAGAATAATCCCTGTTTTAGTGACACTAAAACGTAAATAGCATTCAGCTGTGAGTTGTGGGATACTCAAGGGTCTATCAACTCTAAATCAGGTTTTCAGGAGCAAACCAGCAAAAATTAGGACTCTAAAGCAAAATTATTTAAATAGTGTAAGATCCTTGTGTCTTTCTGATGCCTTTAGTTGCAGGAATAGCTCCAATTAGATGGTCATTAAAGGCATTGCTGCCTCTTAGTGTTTTTTTTTTTTTGTTTGTTTGTTTTTATTTTGTTTTTTTAGGAGGGGGAGAAAGAGAGAATCAATTCTATTTATTTTTTCAACACACGCCAGGCAAGTGCTCCAACCGCTGAGCCACCGCTCCAGCCCCTCTTAGTTCTACTCTAAAACTCAAGGCCCTTCCTAGAGGGAAAAGGCGTCTTAACTCCTCTCTCCCCTCCACCACCTGCCTTCTTTAGGGTCTTTGTTTTAGAAAAGCTGCGGCCAGGCCGTGCTGGCTGTGCAACCCAGTAGCCAGGTCCTCTCGCTGCCATTCTGCGCTCTGTCACTGGACACTCACGGGGCCTGTGCGCGCTCAGCCGCGTCCTTGGGATTCCCCGGGTGCAGCAGCCACCGGCTTCTCCAGGCTTCTTTTGTCCCACAGCACCCCAGCAGCAGGTTGCTTCTGAGCGACCGGAGGAGGAGTTTTGTGTACTCCTTTGCTGACCTCTGCTGAAAGCAGACAATAACAAAGGCCTCGGATCGGTCTAAACACAGTCTCCTTGCCTTGATTTGGTGGACTGGCCACGATGAAAGCTTTTGGAATTGTTTCTCTTTCTTTAATGCCCTCGGCTAAATAATTTCACTTCCTTACCCCTGGCATTTCTTCACGTTTCCTCTGTATAAACCTGCACATAGATCAAGCATTCAAATTGATTGTCTCCACCTCTCTCGACCGCTCCTCTAGCTTAGAGGGACCCCGTAATTGGAATTCCAAAGCTGGGAGAAGGAGCGGAGGAGGAGGAAGTCTCCGGGGCTAACACTTGGGGCTGTGCATTGCTTTGAGAACTGGGTGGTGACTCGGGGATTTATCCACGGAAAGAGACTCGTCGATTCAATTCTGTAGACACTTGCAGCGAATTCGCGGTCTATCTGGCGTCCATCCATCCACCTCACCTGCAGGACTTCTATCGAAAAGGGAACAAAGAAGGAACAAGATGGTGGTGCTCTGAAGCGTGTTCAGCGCTTGAAATTTAAAGTGCAATAAAAAAGTGACCACACGATGTCACTGGCACATCGTGTAGCACCAGGCTTCAGGGGTGGGATGGTGGATCGGAGACCCGGGCCGGGGCAACCCGGGAAGTACAGCTTAGCAGCTTGACGCCCCCTGGGAATTATTTGGCAAGATGCGGGCGCTTAGCTTCTGTTGACTATTCATGTTACAGAAAGAATAAGGGAAAACTAGCCTTGGGAAGTCAACCGCCCTTCTCACTACTGTGGGATTTGTGGGGGCATTGGCGCCATCTGCGGGAGGAAACAGGGTTCATTGGAAATTAATGATGAAAAGAAAATGCTTTTTCCTGGGGAAAGCTAGAAGGCTTTTTGCTTAAAATCCACTGTTTTATTTCTCTGTCTTTTAAGAACTAAATTCATTTGTTGGGTATTAATGCTTTTCTTAAAGCAAAATAAAACCTCAAAGAGCTCTTCTAGTCAAAACAGAGATAATAATCTCTGTTTTTTTCCTAAAGAAAACAAACTTGAATTTTAGGACTTAGGGCTGGAGCGGTGGCTCAGCAGTTAAGGCGCTTGCCTAGCATGCACAAAGATGTGGGGTTTGAACCCCAGCAACAAAAACCACACGAAAAAACTAAATAAAATTGATTCTCTCTTTCTGTCTCTCTTACCTTTTTTTTTTTAAAAGGAACTTCTCCAAAAATATACCAGCAACTAGAAATTTCATTACATCATTTTTACCAAACCTGAGCCCCTTTCTTTCTCATCCATGCCAGTTTCCAAAGCCTCCCTGCTCTAACTTTCACTGATATTTTTAGTAGCCAGTGTGGGGTCAGTGGTCAGATTGGACTCTGTTCAGTCTTTCCTGTCCCCAAAAGCTTTTATTACAAACTACTATGTAATCAGGTATGGTGGCACACACTGGTGATCCCAGTGACTTGGGAGGCTGAGGCAGGAGGATTACAAGATCAAGGCCAGCCTCAGCAACTTAGAGAGGCCCTGCCTCAAAATACAAAAATAAAAAGCTATGGGAATTAGCACAGTGGTAGAGTCCTGGGTTCAATCCACAGTACTGAAAAACAGTGCAGTGTAAAGATCGCACATTTATGTAGAGAAATATTTGAGGTTGTGTGTGCCACTTCTTTAGCCTTAAATATTATAATGTATGGTAGAAGCAGAATCTGTGATTTTACTGGAAGAATTTTGGGGGAAGGTACTAGGGATTGAATATAGAGTACTTTACCACTGAGCTACATCCCCAGCCATTTTTATTTTTTATTTTGAGACAGATCTCACTAAGTTGCTGTGGCGGATCTTGAACTAGCATTGCTCCTGCCTCAATCACCTGAGTCTCTGGGATCACAGGCATGTGCCACTGGGTTCAGCTGAAGGGTGGTTTTAAAGGCTACAGCTCATCAGGACTTGATCAATGAGTGCTTTGGTACTTTGCATTAGACATTACCTGAACACAGTGTTCAATTACAGGATGTGACTTCTGGTGGGACTTGCTGTGAATACCAGATAAGAAGCACACCTGGCAGATGTCAAAGTTGAGACACTTCAGACAGCGGTATCTGTCAATTAGAATGGAAGTGCAGCTCACATTGTTACCAGAAGAGCAAGGAAATAATATTCAGGAGGAGAATGACCTCTCTAACAATACAGGAGATGCCTGAGCTATCCAGTTATGTCTCAAAGTTGATAGAGATATTAAACAACTCCAATGTGTTTATTGAATCAATTAAATCTTTTGATAGTACTTTAAAAAGCATAATATTTATATGGTTGTATCCTGCAAACTATGATATAAAGGTCTGAATTACCTTTCCCTCCCTCTGCCCCGAAATGCCATGTGCCTTTTATACGCAGGGTTCTATGAGCTATAACCCGTAAAAGAAACCCTTAGGTCTACACAGGTTAGGGACAATCCCTGGATTTTACAAGGCCAAGTCTTTGCCCTTGTCCTGCTACCTTTATATCTGTGAATGCTTCTGTTCTCAAATGACTTTATTAATTTCTCTAAATCCAAAGTGACTACTTGAATTTTCTGAGAAGCAGTGACACAAGTTTAAGGTTAGGTTTATAATAGATCCAAACAATTTTTAGTAGACTCAGAAGGTTAGAGCTAAAAGAAGCCCCAGACATCAATTGATCCACCAGCCATGGTTTTGTTTTGCCTTGGATGTCTTGGAGGAAAGATAGCTCACATAGAAGCATTTCTAGAAGGAAGCTTAATCTCATTCTTAATAGAGAAGGACATATTATTAAAACTTAAAGTATGGCACTTCTCGTTTTCTGGTTTACTGTTATCTTGTGTGACCTGAGCAAGTCACTTAAACTTTTTGACCCTCAATTTGTGCCATCTGTAAAATAGAAATAGCAATATATGATTTATGCTACACATAATGATTTAGAAAAAAATTCAGTGTAAAAGTTGTATCTTACATCATTACAAAGCTATGTACCTGGCCTAGTAGAGGACATGTAGTATTTATATAATTATATAAAACACAACTTTCAAGTTACAAGTTCTGTTATTTGCAAAGAGTGTTTTTTTTTTTTATGAGTGAAGTTTCACTGTGTCCTTCAAATTTCCTGCAAATCCAATTCATTTTCTAAGGAAAATTAAAACGTAACCAGATTTCTAGTGTGTACTGAAGATCTGTTTAATAACTGCAGGGAATGCGTTTAAGGTCTAGGTTAGTTAGTTAAGGTCAGGAAGTACAGGAACAAAGTGAGCAAGAGCCAAGCCTTAAGTCCTTTGTGCTCTCTCTTTCTGGAGTCCTAGCTGTGACTTGTTCTTCACTGTGAGTGTTCCAGAGTTCCAGTCCTACTGTGTCTCCATACCTGTGTCCACTCACCATGAATAATGGGGTCACCCATCTTTTGCCTAAACCTGTTAGTTTCCTTCTTTCCCTCCCAAACCTGTACTACATCTATAATTTTACCTCCTTATCATTTTGTTTATGGGAGACCAATACCCCCTTTCTCTAAGATGGGATCTTGACCATCTTCGAGAAAGTTCTCAATCTCTCACCCCTACACTTAGCTTTCAGATCAGCCCTTGTCACTAGGTGGAGAGAAAGTCTGGCCTGAGTTGCCCTCCCAACTGCAAACCATCCCTTCTGGCCCTGAGCCTTGTTCCCCATTGTCTACACAGGGAGGCAGCATAGCACCACGGATGCAAAGCAGGGACTCTGGTTACAGACTGTCAGCTTCTGCCACCTGCTAATATGCGAACTTATGCAAGTAATTAACTCTGATGCAAACTGAAGATACTAATGCCATTTTGTAAGGTGTATAATATGTTTTAAACAAAATGATCCATGCGAATTCCTCAGCTTAGTATTTGCTTAACACTTAACGAATATAAGCTATTGCTGTTGTTACTGTTATGGATGGCTCCAAAGTTTTGAAATGGTCTCTTTCTGGAACAAAAGACATTTATTTCTCAGCAAAGGAATAGGGCTTACTGATCAAAATGTGAATCAGTGGAAAAATTTACTATTCCATCAATTGCAGGAGATACGCTTATTTTCAACCAGGATGGTTCAGGCAGGGAATCATTGAACTGGAAGTCAACTGAGTTCCAGATGCATGAGAAGCACCTCAGAAACCATCTGGACAGAGCCATCTCCGACTCTGGATCCATTTGAAGAATGCCCATATGTGAAATACCGATGATGACTGTACCTCAGTCCGGCAATTGGGAAGGTCCTACAGGCACTGCACCGAACCGGATGAGTGACCACTTCAGTGACAGACAAGTGGTGGCAGGTTGGGAGCCACAGCAGGATGAGAGGCTCAGACTGTACCCAAGATAAGAACTTCTCCTCCCTGATTCTTGGGCTCAAAACCTGAAAAACAACAGCATGCTTAAAAAAATGCATTTTTAGGTATGACTTTGTACTTTTTTTTAATTAGAAGTATAAAGAGATACACTTGAGGGGGAAACATTATCAAAACAATAGCAATCAATGGATATAAACTTTGTTATCCAGGGGAAATGCCAAAACATGGATGACCACCTTGGGTTTTACCTGTTGTAGTTTCCCCCAGAAGAACTCATGCGTTAAATGGGTAGCTCATGGAGGAGTGACATCGGCTTCTGGGATGGTTCCCCCATCTTCCCAATCTCCAGACTCCTATGATTTCTTCATATACCCTTCCCCCTCCCCATCCCCCTCCCTACACCTCCAAGCGTCCTAGAGAGCCATCCCCCTATTACTCTAAAAGTCATTCAATTTGAAGTTTTGTTAGGTTAGCTGTCTGCCCTGCTGCTTCCCCATAAATTCTAGCATCAACAGAAGAGAGAAACCATTCGGCCCTTGAGTCTCTGAGATTGGACTTTGTACTTTTATATTCCCTTCTGGCTTAATTTCTTTTAGATCTGCCAAAGTTTGTCATATGGAAACTGGGAGGCAAGTGTGTACCTCCTAAATCAGGTTGTCTGGGGGCCCGAGGAGTCTAATTTAAATTGATTGGCAAACTCTCCAAGCACATCTGCCCTGACTCTGACGTCACCATGGTACTCACCCCTTGGAAGCAGCTGCTGACAGCACTTTCCACAGGGCACAGAGTATGACTCTCCCCTACAACAGGTGGGATCTGCAAGAGGCAACATCATGTCAGCTGTGAGAACATGCAGGCACCTGTGGCCCCCTCAACCAGCACGCCTGAGGGTCTGTTGTAGTTTGGATGAAAGATGTCCCCCAAAAGCTCAATAAGGGAGACAATGTGATAGCTGAGGTGAGATGATTGGGTCATCAGAGCCTAAACCCAATCAGTGAGTTAACCCCCTGGTAGGAATTAACTGGTAACTGAAAGTAGGTAGGGTGTGGCTGGTGGGTCTTTAGGGGGTGTGCCTTTGGGTTTATACTTTGTCCTTGTGAGCAGACCTCTCTCTCTGTTTCCTGGTGTGATGCCTTGGGCCACTTTCCTCCACCACACTCTTCCGCCATGATGTTCAGCCTCACCTCAAGCCCTGAGAATGGAGTTGGCCATGCATGGACTGAGACCTCTGAAATAGTGAGCCTCAAAATAAACCTTTCCTTTTTTTAATTGCTCTAATGAATTGTTTTGGTTACAGTGGCAATAAAACTGACTAAAACAGATAAACTGTCTCAATCCAAGCAATTTGTGGATTGTGTGCAATGTTTGAATTGAAACAATGAATGAACAAGTGGGAAGAAGAGGAGGGAGGAACATCCTAAAGAGTTTGGAGGTGGGATTTTTTTTTTCTTTTTGACAAGGTCTCCCTGTGTTGCCTGTCTGCTTGAAATTCTTGGATCAAGTGACCCTGTCAACTTCCCACCTCAGACTTGGGGTAGCTAGAACTACACGTGCGTATCACCACACCCAGTTTGCATCCTGAATATGTGTGATTTTTCTTTGTCAATTAAATATTTTAAAAAATAAATCAATAAAGGATGATTGAGACTTGACATTATGTCCAAGCTCAGAAAAGGAAGTTAGCTGCAGAATTGGGGCTTCACTCCAGAAGTCTTTACTTTCTGTTGAGAGTTCAAAAAGCTTTGTAACACCCGACTTTATAACTATTCTACAGGTACAATGTATACTACCTCATTCAGTGGTGTCCAGATTACAACTAAAGTCATAATAAGGAATTTAAGGGGCTAATAGCCTCTTGTGACTATCAAGATAGTCAGGGACTTGGCTCTGCCATCTTCTGTATGCACAGATTTGTGTACCTGTCACCTCCACTTATTCCCATTTGGTCTGGGAATAAGTACTGGTTTCGTATCTGATGTCTTTGGGGTGGGCTACTGCAGGCATTTCCTGCATGCTCAGAAGTAATCTCAAATACCCTCCTGCTGAGTCCATCAACTCGAGTAAACATTCTTCTAATCAGGAAAGTGGCACTTAGAGCCTCTTTACTGATAATTAGCCAGGCAGAAGTCAACAAACATTTGTGAAATAGTGTCAGGATGGTTTGTACTTTAAATTGATAATAACCCTGTCACCAGTCGAATATAACTGCTCCCTATGTTATTTGGTGTTTGTCTGAAAAAATAACTCATTACTCATCTTTTGGCTTCTGAGTGCTGATGAACTAACTGGACCACTTATTCAGACTGTGTTGCTAATTCAACATTCACCCTCCCCTGGTGTCCTTGAGCTCTGGCAGAGTTTCTTTTCATTTGTAAAATAATAGAGGTGGATAACATGAGATCTACTATGCCAGTTCTCTGATCCTAACACTAATGGAAAAAATTCACTTCTGTAGTGGGCCTTAACATATGTTTTTGCCTTTAAGTGTGTGCACAGAGATTTTGTGGATTAATTGCCCATTTGACTAATTTCTTGCAGGTGTTCTAAGGAAGAATTATGCTGGCCCTAGCAGAATGGCACTTGAAAGGATACTTAGGATTCTTAGGGGAGGATTTGAATCACATAGTGGGGTCTGGAATTTTCTCTGGAAATCTGTCTCTGAATCCGTAATACAAGTCAATGGAAAGACAATTTGCTATGCAAATCTCCACCTTCCTAAAAGCTTCTCAAGAGCATACTAATGCATAGGGTGGGGATGTGGGGGTGGAGGATCGAGTGCTACAGGAGCTGCCATTTTGACCACTTTGCTTTTTGACCCAAGTTACGGTTTTAGTCAGCTTTTTTTGCCACTGTGACCAAAAGACCTGATAAGAACAATTTTAAGGAGGAAGTTTATTTGGTGCTCATGATTTTAGAGGTCTCAGTCCATAGACAGCTGGCTCCATTCCTTGGGGCAGGGGGTGAGGCAGAACATCACAGAGGAAGAGTGTGGTAGAGAGAGAGAGAGGGAGAGAGAGAGAGAGAATGGGCTCGTTCAACAATAACAAAATGTTTACCCCAAAGGCATGCCCCCACTGGCTCATCTACCCAAACCACATCCTACGTGACTAAAGTTACCATCCTGCTAATCTCTGTCAGAGGACTAACACGCTGATTAGGTTATGTTTCTTACAACCCAATCATTTTACCTCCCAACTTTCCTGCATTGTTTCACACATGAACTTTGAAGGGATACCTAATATTCAAAACATAATAGTTACATTTTGAACAAGGACAGAATTTTTTTAGGTACTTCTGGACCTGGTGCTAGCCTGGAGACATTGGTAGTAGCCAGGAACTCCAGAGGAGAAGGAAAATGCCTCCCAGCCCATCTCCTTTCATCCCATTCACTTTCTAAACTGTCAGTCTTACCATTCTGATTGCATAAATGGATTAAGAGAATATCCTACCTTCTATGGCTCCCCACCTCCTTGAGTTCAGAGATGTGGAGCTGTTGGGGAAGAGCATCTCCTATGCTGCTCCCTGACACATGCCTGAGAGTGGAAAACTAGTAGTGGGATCTATTTGGTGTTGCAACCATCATAAATTCTTGGAAGTCCTATACCCAATATTTCAACCATATAATAATTTGCAAATCATCACTTCATTTAAGAATTGTGAACATTTTGGGGGAAGGAAGAGGAAGTAGAGCAAATTGGTGGAATGGGACTCTCCAGTGTTTCTTTCCCTGCAAAAACATCAATTTGAACAACTATTGCTGCATTAAAATACCTTTTCATTAGCTAAGGAAAACAGATGATAGGTTACAGTACTTGGTGATAGCATAATAGTAATAAAAGACCTATTAAAAAGAGTAAGAAGGTAGTTTTATATTACCTGTTATCCATCTCCCAACCCAAGGAAGAATACTGCTAAGAGAGATCCTATAGACTCGGGAGAAAGAGAAGGAGGTAAGTGCAGTAATTTACACTGGACCCCAATGCAGTAAAATCCAGTACTAGGCATATTCTATGCTTCCTAAGTTCAGGCTGGTATCTATGGACTCAGCTTTTAGACCCACTCTGATGTGGATGAGAGCCCACATTCCCTGTGAGATGGACTTAAGTTTCAGCCTGCATCACCACTGGCCAACTACAGTGGCTTCCGGCTGGGAATATCTCACAGTGTTGGGCAGGCCTCAGCATATGGTGGCTGGGATCACAATCTGATGTGGTGCCGGATGCAGTGGGCCTAGGCTTAGGGTACCCTTAGCATTGCAATGGCTGCCAAGGGCATGGGCTTAGGGACCACAACAAACAGCCTAGAATTTCTAGGACGTTTACTGTTGAAGGACATTCCCAGAAAAAGGTATACTGAAAAGACTGAAATAACGATCTACTTCTTGAATTTGCAGGGATCAAAACATGACCACAAGGATCAAGAGTAACCAGGTAGGTACGACATCATCAAACAAATTAAGGTGCCCATGATTGACTTTAAAGACATGAAGATACAGGAAAATTACCTGAAAAAGAATACAAAAAGCTGATTTTTGTTTTTGTTTTTGTTTTTAGAGAAAGGGAGAGAAAGAGAAAATCAATTTTATTTAGTTTTTCATGTGGCTTTTGTTGCTCTGACACTTCATTGTGTACATGATGCTGGGGTTTGAACTTGCGTCCTTGTGCATGCCAGGCAAGTGCCATAACTGCTGAGCTACCACTCCAGCCCCCCAAAAAGCTGTTTTAAGAAAGCTCAGAAAACATCAAGAAAAGATGAAGTAACAAAAAATTTTTTAGGGAAATTTAAAAGAAAATTAAATAATAAAAAAAATCAAACAGAGGAGCAAAAAATACTATGAAAAACAAAAGAAAGAAAACAAGGAAGAAAGAAAAAGATGTAAATACCCAAGTACAGGAAGATCTAAGTTCTCCAATCAGATCCAATCCAAATAAGATTACCCCATTACAAAGACAGTTTTCCATACCTGCCACCGTAGATCAAAAACGTTTGAAAGAATATTGCATCTGTGCTGAGCATGTATACACTTTTATTATTTAAATAATACAGCATGACAACTATCTGCATGATAGTTTTTAAAATTTATTTGGTATAATAAGTATTATGGAGATGATTTAAAGTACACAGGAAGATGTGTATAGGTTACATGAAAATACCATGCCATTCTACAGAGGGACTTGAGTGTTCCTGGATTTTGGTATGCTGTGGGCACTTAAAAACCAATCCTTTGTAGATAGCAAGGGATAACTGTATTGTAGTTAAATCATCAAAAACCGAAGATAAAGAGTGGGTCCTGGAAACAGCAGAAGAAAAGAAGCAAGCTAGATGTGAGGGAATTGCAATACACCTTGTGGCAGACCTCTCAGCACAAACCTTACAGGCCAAGTGGGAGCGGGAAGTTATATTCAAAGTGCTGAAGTGAAAAAATAAAACCTGTCAACCAAGAACACTCTATCCAGAAAAGCTATTCTAGGATTTTCCTAGATAAACAAAAGCAGAGGGAGTTCATTAGCAGCAGACCTGTATTACAAGAAATGCTAAATGGAGCTATTTGCGCTGAAAGAAAATAATGAGTAATATGAGAACATCTGAAAGTGTAAAACTAATTACACTTTGGTAAAAGTAAGAACACAGTCAAATTCAGAATGCTCAAATAACATATTGATGATATGTAAATCGTTTATACCCTAGTTAAAAGGCAAAACTAGTAAAAATAATTTTAGCTCTAATAGTTTATTAAGGGATGTGAAATGTAAAAGGATGGAAATTGTGACCTCAAAAATTCAAAAGGTGGGGAGAGTGAGTGGAGTTAAAGTATAGAGTATTTTTGCAATCAATGTTATTTCATTATAAGCTTAAAATGACTTATAAGATGTTTATTTGTAAACTTCATATTAACCACAAAGCAAAAACCTACAATAAACACACTAAAAAAAAAAAGCAAGAAATCAAAGCATACTCTTAGAGTACATCTCTTAGTCAGCAAGGAAGACAGTAAGAGAGAAAGGAAAAAAGAATCTTAAAAAAAAAAAGAAAAAATTATAGTAGTAGGACTTACCAGTAGTAAGTCCTTACCTATAATTACCTTGAGTGTAAGTGGATTAAATTCTCCAATTAAAAAACACAAAGTGGATGAATGATTAAAAAAAGAAAGGAAAAAAAAAAAACAAAAAAACAAGACTCAACTATACAGGCTGCTTACAAAAGACTCATTTACCAGGAAGATCACACATAGGCTGAAAGTGAAGGGATACGGAAAAGATATTCCATGAAAATGAAAACCAAAAGAGATAAGAAATGACTATACTTACACTAAATAAAGCACAGTTTAAGTAAAAAACTGTGAAAGAGACAAAGAGAGTCATTATATGGTGATAATTCAGAAAAACTATACACAGTTGTAAATATATAAGCACCTAATACTGGAGCACTTAAATATATAAAGTTAATATTTACTATTTTTAAAGGGAAAGATGGACTACAATACAATAGTATCAGAGAACTTCAATACCCCATATTCAGTGAGGGTTAGATCATTCAAAAAAGATCAACAAAGAAGCATCAGATTCCCTTTTCTTACCTTTTTCTTTCTTCCTTTCTTGTGCTAAATATCAAATTCAATAAAGTTGCAGAAATAAATTTAACCAAAGAAGTGAAAGATAACTATAGTGAAAGCTATGAAACACTGATGAAAGAAACTGGAGAAGAAGCAAATAAATGGAAAGACATCCAACGTTCATGGATTAGAAAAAGAAATGTTATCAAAATGTTTATGCTACCAAAAAGCTCTGCATACTCAATATGTTCCTGATTAAAATGTGAATAATATTCTTTATAGAAAAAGAAATATAATTCTAAAGTTTGTAAGAACCCCCCCAACCCACACACAAAAATAGCCAAAGCATTCTTAAGTAAAAAAAAAAACTAAATAAGAGGTATCATACCACCTGAAATACGTACCTACGTAGCTATGCTAACCCCAACAGATGTTGCTGACAGAAAAACAGACACATAGATCAATGGAACGAACAGAGCCAATAAACAAATCCTTGCATTTAGAACCAACTGACTTTTGACAAAGCTGTCAAGAATACATAACAGAGAAAGAATGATCTGTTCAATAGATGTTATTGGGAAAATTGAATATTCACATTCAGAAGAATGAAATCAGACCCTTATTTTTACCATATTAAAAAATCAACTCAAGATGGATTAAAACTTAAATGTAGGACTTTAAGCTATGATTACTAGAAGAAAACAGAGAAGAAAGCTCCTTCACATTGCACAGAGCAATGATATTTTGGATGTGATCTCAAAAACACAGGAAACAAAAGCAAAGATAAACAAATGGGATTATGTCAAACTGAAAAGTTGCACAGCAAAGAAACCATCAGCAGAGTGAGGAGACAACCTACAGGAGGGAAGAGAAGATTTTCAAGCTGCGTATCTGATAAGTGATTAATATCCAAAATACACAAAGAACTCAACTCAATAGCAAGGAAACAAACTGATTATAAAGTGGGCAAAAGATAAGAATAGACATATACAAATGGTTGACAGGTATATAAAAATGCTCAGTATCACTAATCATCAGGAAATGCAAATTAAAACCACAAAGGGATAGCATCTCACACCTATTAGAATGGTTGTTATGGAAATAGCAAAAGATATTACCTGTTGGTGAGGATGTAGAGAAAAGGGAATCTTCGTACACTGTTGGTGAGGATGTAAACTGGAATAGTCATTATGGAAACAGAATGGATGTTTCCCGAAATATTAGATTGTTAAAAATAGAACTACCATATGATCCAGCAATCCCATGTGGAGTATATACAAAGGAAATGAAACCAGTATGTAAAAGAGGTATCGTGCTTCTGTGTTTATTGCAGCCTTATTCACACTAGCCCAGATATGGAAGCAAGCTAAGGATGAATGGATAAGAAATGTATGGTATATATACACAGTGCAATATTATTTAGTTTTTATTTTTTTAACTTTTTTTTTAAGAGAGAGGGACAGTGAGAGAGAGAGAAAGGGAGAAATAATTTTATTTAGTTTTTCATGTGGCCTTCATTGCTCTGAGACTTTGCTGTGTACATAGTGCTGGGGTTTGAACTCAAGTACTTGTGCATGCCGGGCAAGCACTGTAACTGCTAAGCCACCGCTCCAGCCCTTATTTAGCTTTTAAAAAGAAGGAAATCCTGTCATTTGCATCAACATGACTGAAATCAATGTGCATTATGTTAAATGAAATAAGTCAGGCACAGAAAGACAAATACTGCATGATCTCACTCATATGTAGAACCCACAGAAATTGATCTTATAGAAGTAGAGAGCAGAATTGTAGTTACCAGAGGCTGGCATGGTTAGCAAGGAAGAAGGATGGTGAGATTTAGGTCGAAAGATATATAGCTATTGTAAGATAAGAGGCATAAATTCAAGATATCAGCATGGGGGACTATAGTTTGTGACAATATATTATATTCTTGAAAAGTATTAAGATAGTGGATATCAGTGTCATCACTACATGATCAATAAAACTATATGAGATACTGCATTTGTTAATTAGTTACATTTAACTATTCCACAATGTATATATAAATTCAAAGCAGCATGTACATGACAAATACAGGTAATTCTTATCTGTCATTTAAAAAATAAGAAACATGAACTTCTCAAATTTTGTTTGGAATTTCCAGAATAAATTAAATATTAATTATTGTGATCAACATTGAACAGCAAATAGTAGTTAAGAAAAAATCAAATTGGGTATGGTGACACACACCTGTAATTCCAATTACTCAGGAGGCTGAGGCAGGAGGACCATAAGTTCAAGACTAGCCTGGGCAACTTAGTGGGACTCTTTTCTCAAAATAAAATAAAAAAAGGGCTGGTGTTGTAGCTCAGTGGTAGAGTGCTTGCCTAGCACGTGCAAGGCTCTGGGTTCAATCTCCATGAACCCCCGAGTCACCAAAAATAATTTTAAAAAATCAAAACAAGGATCATTTTATTTGGGGAAGGTTTTCCAAACCATACCTACTGTCCTAGAGATTTTGATAATCTTCCTCCCTACCCTGCCCCCATCTCCATCATGATCATGATGATTTTATGGAGTCTGGAGGTGACTACTGTTTGAATGATCTTGAGAATACCTGGTTCAGACTATGGGAAAACTGACAGAGAGTTGCAATGGCCTCAAAAGATAGAAAACAAAGTATAGGAGTTTCCAGAGCCTGGATTAAAGCAGAGACATCCTTTAAACAAGCTAAAGCACCATGGGACAACAACCACTTACACACAAGACAATCTGGAGATTGCTTAATACATCTATATACCAAGTTATTGTTCGGAATTTCACATCATTTTAGCACCCCAAATGATGTTAAATTCCTTGGCACCGTAAGGATAAAAACAATACCAAATTCACACATTCTTAAATGATGGAAATCTTAATTTGGGTTGCAAATTATCTATGCATTCATTAAGCATTTGTTGAAGGCCTTTTGGTGTCAAGTCCTATTGAAGGCACTGGGGATGTGTACAAGGAGAATGTAAAATTCTAATCCTTCAAGAAACTAGACCCTTGAGTCTGGTGGGGAGGAATCCTACAAAATTTGACAATTGCTCTGATAGAGTTATGCATAGGGACTTAAACTTCCAGTAACAAGGTGACTATTATTTGATGATCTTGAAAGATGAATGATATTTGTTAAGTAATGGGCTAGGCATTGGAGCTCCAGGGGATGGAACTGCAGAAGTGAAGTGTGGAGAAGGAGGCATATCAGGGACAGTGAGGATTTTGATATGCAGGGTAGAAGCCATGTATAAAAACTTCAAGCACTTTGAATAAGCAAAAGAGACCACTGGTGCTTCTCTGAACCTACACAGGTTTGATTTGCTATTTTCAGCACTGTAGAGACTGAAGTTCATTTGTAGAAAACAGATACCAATGCAAATAATTCTTGCCTATGGACATGTAAATAAATCCTTTCCTGCTTGAAGGACAATCCTTCCCTTCCCCCCTCCAAAGTCAGTTTTGTATCCGTCTATGAATTCCTTTTAATATTCCCAGCCTTCTGGTTTGTTCTTTGCTTTTCCCCCTTTCAGCTGGTTGTGACATTTTATAGGTGCCTTCTTTTAATTAGTAAATGAAGTAGATTTTTTGACATCTTTCCTTTATATTTGTACAGGATTCATGGTTTCACCTCGTTTTTAAAAGGAAGATTGGGTCAAATCACAAAAGCTTTGTCTGTGATGCTAAGGACTTTAGGAATTATCATTAGCAGAGGACTAATATAAACAAGCATAACAGTTGAAGTGATACTGAAAAGTTTGATATTTAAGGAGGCTGGAATCATGAAGAAAATAACTTGAGATTGTATATTATTCATGATGTTAAAAATAATCGGGATTGGGGATTTAGCTCAGTGGCAGAGTGCTTGCCTAGCATGCTCAAGGCCCCGAGTTCAGTCCTCAAGTCCTGAAAAAAAAAAAAAAAAATCAACCAGAAAAGAAAACAACCAAGAAAATTTTCCAGTGGTCTAACCTGTGCTTGACTCTGGGAGGTCAGCTTATGGGTAACAATTCTTCTTCTCTAATCTTGTTCTGTACTTTCTAAAAATTTTATATTCACAATGATGTTTTAAAAGTTCTTTCTAAAGGATGAGATCTACTGAATCAAGATTATATAAGGTAAATCAAACTGAGGAGAGGCACAATAATGTAAAAGCTACATCTCATCATACACAGAAAGAGAGAGAGAGATTAGCAAAGCCCTGGACTGCAAGTACGTGCAATGAATTCTTTGATGTGATAAACTGGCCTGTAGGTTAGTCATTGTGTACCTGCTATTCAACTGCATTCAAGCTAAACTACTAATGAACTACCAAGAAATGAGTAAGTAAGCATACTATGAGGGGGTCAAGAGCAAAATGAGACTATATATAATGATGCAAAAAGTGTGCTTGTCTCT
The DNA here is from genome assembly GCA_004027875.1 of Aplodontia rufa. Classification (NCBI taxonomy): domain Eukaryota; kingdom Metazoa; phylum Chordata; class Mammalia; order Rodentia; family Aplodontiidae; genus Aplodontia; species Aplodontia rufa. Next base: position 43,226 of record PVKS010015694.1, read on the forward strand.
CCCAAGAGTAATCTGGAGTTTTTTCCCACCTTGCTATCCATGAGTCATTTATACTAGTGACCTGGATAAGCATTTACTTCTTTGTTCACTTCCTGAATGAGTAATAAATTTATGGAAAAACGACAAATGAATAAGGCTTCTTTTATACCAAACCTCTAGCAAACGTCACACAGCACCAAATGGTCAATGACTAGTGGCAACTAAACATTGCCCTTGAAATCTTGGTGTGGTAGTCACATCCTCACCTGTCATACATGGTCCTGAGAAGGCCCAGAGTGAGTTCGGAGGCTCTGGGATTCACCTGTCCTGAGTTTTCTGCTCTCAGTCTCTGAAACAGCTCTTGGAGTGCCTGAAAAAGCTGCTTCACAGAAAGGGAGCTCTCTCTGGCCTTCCAGCAACTTCCTTGTAGAAGGACCTGCTCAATCAGGGAGCTGTCAATCAAGTCCACTGTAGGAAGCAAATGAAGAACTGAGCCTTCTTTTCTGCTGATAACAAATGGCTTCATATAAAGCAAATTTCTTCTGGTTTTAAAACTGGTGTTTTTTTTAATAGCATCTATTTTTCTTAAAGGGAATTAAATATGACCACCATTTGAACACATATGTTTTGTGTGTAATTCAGGCATTTCTTTCTGACAGTCAGTTTGATTTTGGAAAAGTGCATCTGTTGGTAAAGCACAGTTAAAACAGTATTGCCAGTGTATTTCCGAGGGTGCCATTGTATAGAGTAAAATTAAAAAGAAAAGCGAAAATCTGAAAAATAAGTCTACCAAGGAAGATAAGACACTGTAGCGGTAAGTTGGGGGAAATGTGTGTGTGTGTGTGTGTGTGTATGTTACTGGGGATTGAACCCAGGAGACCTGTAGCCACTGAGCTACATCCCAACCCCCTTTTTAAATTTTGTTTTGAGACTGGGTCTCTATAAGTTACCAAGACTGGCTTTGAACTTGTGATCCTCCTACCTCAGTCTCCCAAGTTGCTAGGATTACAGGTGTGCACCACTGTGACCAGCAGGAAAAATATTTCCATACTTTGCATTCAGTGGACTGAACAAATTTACCTTTCATGCTCAAATACAGGTCTTCCTGCCTTCAGCCTAGCTTCAGAAAGACCACCCTGTGTTAAGATGCAATTGCTGTGCTTAAAAAAACCCAGTGATCGTTGTAAAAGAAGTTGCTGAATTATCAGACTCTTTAGGTCCCACCCTTGCCTCAGCAAAAATCACTTTTTTGATCTTGGTTCCATCAATATTATTATCTAGAGAAAGCACTTCATAAAACTAGAACTGCTTACAAAAAAATGGTTGTATTTCACATGAAATACAGCTAACTTTTCATTTTCTTGCAGACAGAGGATGACAGACAAAATTAATAAATACCCCTTGTGTCATCCAAGGGCTAGGGATGTCAAGAGCAGCTAGAGTGGCCATCATCTGAAATACTCCCATCTGTGCTGGGATAAAACTCTATGCTTCTCTCTACTTCGTAAATCACCCTCCCAGATAAGAAATCTAGCAAGAATAATAAAAATTTTTATTTGTTCTCTGATATTGCTTTTGAAGGGGAGAGTCCAAGGAACAAAGGAGCATGCTTCCAGAATGCGAGTTAAATGAAAACCTGGCTACTCCTGGCGGCTGTAAACTTTTCATCATTCATTATTCAATCACAAGCCCTACCACCTGGTCCTGGCATTTGGAACACACGGTGTTTTGTCTTTTGCTGAAGAGTTCTGTATTATAGCAAACCAGATAATGTTGCTGTCCATTAACCTCACTGTGATTTTTACGTAGCAATATTATCCACATCCTGCTTCTTGGGATTCTTTATCTCAGTGTTTGGGAACTTTTTGCTTTCAAAATGTTTGTTTGGGGAGCTGGAGTGGTGTCTCAGCAGTTGGAACGCTTGCCTGGCATGTGCAAGCTTGCCTGGCATGTGCAAGGACCCGGGTTCAAACCCTAGCACCACCTACACAACTAGGTGTCAGAGAAAAAAGGCCAGATGAAAAAATAAAGTGGATTCTCTCTTTCCTCTCCCTCTCTCATACTTTTGTTTAAAAACAATTGGATATCTTTTCTAGGTAGATTCTTCAGCTACTGATTTTATGCATTGCTAATATTCCTCATGAGTATTACTCCCATTCATCGTTTCTGATGCCAGGGATAACAAAAAGTTAAAACGTACACGCTCCATTCTCAGCCTCCATTTCCAGGCACTAATGTTGAACTTTCACTCCTCCTCCTCCTCCTCCT
>PVKS010015695.1:0-40180 GCA_004027875.1 Aplodontia rufa
TAGGGTGAGCCTCAAGGTCTTTTTGCATTTGAATGCCCTGAGCACACCCTGTCAATCACTCTCTGCCTCTGCCAGCTAGCTCTTGATAGGGGCCCTCTGTCCTGACTACCTAGCCATTTCACTGTCTCTCCTAAACCATCTCAATGTGACTTGGTAGTTAAGCACTCCTGGGTTCAATCCCTGGTACCAAAAAAAAAAAAAAAAAAAAAGTACTAAGAGTATCCTATTTTTCTAAAGACAAATGCAGGCATAGAGAAATTAATAATTATTGAGCTGGGTGTAGTGGTGCCCACCTATAGTTCCAGCCAAAGAGTGGGGGTCAGGGATCGCTTGAACCCAGGAGGCAAGGCTGGGCTACATAGTAAGACCCCATCTCTTACCACCCCCGGAATTTTTTTTTTTAAAGAGAGAGGGACAATGAGAGAGACAGAGAAAGAGAGAAACAACTTTATTTAGTTTTTCACATAGCCTTAGTTGCTCCAACACTTAGTTGTGTACGTAGGTGCTGGGGTTTGAACCCGGGTCCCTGTGCTTGCCAGGCAAGCGCCGAAACAGCTGAGCCACCGCTCCAGCCCCTCGAATTTTTTTTTTTTTAGTTGTATTGCTATTCACAAAGCTCAAGGCTTTCTCTAGACTTCACCAGTCTCCCACACATGTCCTTTTTCTGGGCCACAATCGCGCCCAGGATCCCACATTTTATTCAGTCCTCATGTCTCCTTGGTCGCCTCCAGGCTACAACTCTGGACTTTTGTAGAGCACGGATCAGGTATTTTATTGACTAGGCTTCGATGTGGGCTTGTCTGTTATTTTTCTCAGCAACAGCCTGTGATCGTGGGTTTCTGGAAGAAACCACGGAGGGGAGGTGCCCTCCGCAGTTTGAGAAAGCCTCGTGGATTCAGCTAGGACAGTCACTTGGATCCCTCTTGGAGGTGGCACCTGCCGGGTGTCTCCATTGCAAAGTCACTCCCTACTTTAATTCCTGGATGAGTGCGAGGAGTCCCGCTGCACACTCAAAAGCTGGGCAGCGGGGGATGCGGAAGGAGTTAAGCTCCGCTTCTGGGGCAGTGGGGTTGTTTCGGCTTTTGGAATTCTTAGGAAAATCTGACTCTTCTGCGCCCACTTTCGTTTTGTTTGCTTGGTGCTGGGGATGGGACCCAGGGCCTCGTGCGTGCTAGGCAAGCGCTCCACCACTGAGCGCTTCACACACACTTTAAAGCTCGGGAGCCTGGGGTTGAAGATGTCAGACCCTTGAGCTCGGCTCCGCCCCGGGCTGAGGCTCCTCCGGCGCCACTCCCGGCTGGCGTCGGGGGCAATCGGTCCGGCAGCTGCCCTCCCAGCCAAGCGTCAAGGGCAGATGTTCAGCCCATTTCACAGACCGGAACCTGCGTCTGGGGGGCGGGGCGGCGCTCGGGCGGCTCGGGGGTGGCTCGGGGCCGCGGGCGCAGCGGAGGCACCCGCCCTCCGCGCCTGGGCTCACCTGGGCTGGCCCGGGGCCCGCGGGCAGGGCCGGCCGGCTGCCACCTCCTTAAAACCCGCCAGCCCCAGAGCGAGCACCCGGCGGATCTGCGGTTCAGCGCGGACCGCAGCGCTTGGGCTGACCCTGAACCCACCGACGGCAGGTGAGACCCGGCCGTCCGGGCCCTGGCCCCGTGTCCCCGGGGGAGGGGTCTCAGCCTGCTCTCCTGAACCACTTCCTTCCTGTTTGTCTCGGCTGCTGCAAGACTGAGGGGGGGTTGAGGGAGGAGGGGACCAACAGCAAGCCCTAGCTGGGTGACCTTCGAAGCTCTCCAGGCCTGTGTCCTTGACATCGAATGGGGGGGTTCTCCATCCGCCCTCGCAGGGATTGGAGGGACTGGTGGTGAGTGTTCAGGGGAGGCGCCTGGCGGTGTCCCAGGCAAAGGAGGGAGGCAGGAGGTGAGGAGCAGGCCACAGCCCTGAGCTACTCAGCCCTGTTCCCCTCCCTCTGAAGCTGGGGTTCCATGGACCGCCTTCAGGCAGCTGCTGAGGGTGTGGGGGTCAGAAGGCTGCAGTCACGTGGAGTGTCCCTAAAGGCCTCCTGCTTGGTTCCTCCTGCTGGAAAGGGGGGTTGGGAGAGTAGGGAAGGATGTGGGCCGTACTTCCTGGAAAAGGGAGGCCACCACGGTTTACATGGGGGGTGGAGAGGTGGGGCACTGAGACTCGGGAGAGTCCCACACTCAGATGTTGTCAAACACACAGCACTGGGAGACACACAATTCACCCCAGAGACACAGTACAACTCAGGCACATACCATGGACACGCAAATTCCTGTCCACACAAACTTCTACCCAATGCCACTGGAGAACTCAGGTGGGTTAAAAATAACACCTCACAGGACTTGCTGGCTCAGCAGACAAGACCCAGGCCTCCACCACACAGAGCACAGAGACCCAGGCAGACCTGATCAGCCACACACAGGAAACAGTCCCACCCAGACATGGGCAGACAAGCATGTCTTCAGAGAACACAGATGTACAAGATGTTTTCAGATACACACAGCACACTCACAGCTGCGTGCGTGTGCACGTGCACATATACACAACACCTCTGCCCACAACACAAACTGTCCCCTCCAGGCAGCTCCAGGGGCTGTGTGAGCAGCACTGCTTCCCATGAGAATCCAGAGCCCCCCCCCCCCCCACTGCACGCAAATCCCATGTCCAGTTCTGGGGAAGTTCAAGGCTCACATGACCCAAGGGGAGGGCTCTGGGACAGTCCTCGGAGAAACTGCATCATCCTCTAGTGATCCACCTCCGCCCCAGGGAATAAAGGCCGGTGACACCAGCTCTGCCCTGGAGCCCACCTGCCTCTTGCAGCCCCCACTGATTGCCTTGCATCTCCCCCAGGGTGAGTGCTGGGCACTAGAGGATGAGGGAGGGTGGAAGGTTCTGCAGCCCTCCCAGCCAGTTCATGCTCTAGGAACTGGGACACCCAAGGTTTCCTGCTGTGACAGTCCTGCAGGGAGGGGACTCCTCTTAGAGCAGGGCAGGCCGAGGTCTCAAGGACTTGCTCCCCAGCCTCAGCCAGGGCCCCAGACATGTAATCTCCCCTCCAGATGGACATGTGGACGGTGCTGCTGGTCCTGCAAGCCTCGCTGCTGCTCCCCCTGGCTGACTGTACTGCCCCCACCCCCACCCTGCGCTTTGTGGCTGTGGGTGACTGGGGAGGAGTCCCCAATGCCCCGTTCCACACAGCTCGGGAGGTAGCCAATGCTAAGGAGATGGCCAGAACTGTGCAGACCATGGGCGCAGACTTCATCATGTCCCTGGGGGACAACTTCTACTTCAATGGCATACGTGATGTCAATGACAAGCGGTTCCAGGTGTGTATTGGAAAAGTAGGGGAATAATGGTGGGGAGAAGCTACCATGGTGACCTTCGAGGGAGGGCAGAGGAAGGCTGATAGGAAACCTGCCAGTACCTGGCCCCTGATTTTGTAGCAGTACTGGGATAGCATTGACCCTGGGAGAGGGGATGCCCTTTCTGTCTGCCACAGGAGACCTTCGAGGATGTGTTCTCTGACCGCGCCCTGCGCAATGTGCCCTGGTATGTGCTGGCCGGAAACCATGACCACCTGGGCAATGTCTCAGCACAAATTGCTTACTCCAAGGTCTCCAAGCGCTGGTGAGCCTCCTCCTCACCAGGGAGACAAAGGGGCCTGAGACCACCCTGGTGCATCTTGCTCAAAATGTTCACCATGACCTCTGTTCCTACCACAGGAATTTCCCTAGCCCCTTCTACCGCCTGCACTTCAAGATCCCACGGACCAACGTAACTGTGGCCATCTTCATGCTGGACACGGTGACACTGTGTGGCAACTCAGATGATTTCCTTAACCAGCAGCCTGAGAGGCCCAGAGACCTGACACTGGCCCGTGGCCAGATGTCCTGGCTCAAGAAGCAACTGGCAGCAGCCAAAGAGGACTATGTGCTGGTGGCTGGCCACTATCCGGTGTGGTCCATCGCTGAGCATGGACCCACCCGCTGCCTGGTCAAGCATCTACGGCCACTGCTGATCAAATATGGGGTCACTGCCTACCTGTGTGGCCATGACCACAACCTACAGGTGAGGGCTCTGTGGGTGGGGAAGGGAGCCAGGTCCTTACCTGACCCATAACTGGTATCTTCCTGCTGTTTAGAGGCCTCCTGAGGCCTTATCATTTAAACGCTCCTCTCTAACTAGGAAAACACCCCAGTGTTCCATAAAAGTCATAATAACAGGTGTTTATTAATGAATAAGCAACCTGTGAAGGGAAACTGAGGCCCAGAGGCATTAATCATTTTGCTGAAAGTGACCATGTGGTCTGACCCTGCACCCAAAGCAGTTGTGGGTGAAACCCCTGGTCAGCCCCAAGTCAGGACTGGGGACGCCACTGACCTTGTGTCCTGCATCCTCAGTACCTTCAGGATGAGAACGGAGTGGGCTACGTGCTGAGTGGGGCAGGGAACTTCATGGATCCCTCTGTACAGCACCAACGCAAAGTCCCCAGCGGTTACCTGCGCTTCCACTATGGGACCGAGGACTCACTGGGCGGCTTTGCCCATGTGGAGATAAGCCCCAAAGAGATGACCATTATCTACATTGAAGCCTCGGGAAAATCCCTCTTCAAGACCAGCCTGCCCAAGCGAACCAGACCCTGAAAACCCAGGGGGACCCTGCCCTGCCCACTCGGAGGCCTGAGGCAGGGGGCTTCTGTGAGGGTGGTGTGGGGGCCTATGGAGACCCCAGGCACAGGTAGGTCACCTCTAGGCTCCTGGTGCTCCAGCAGAGCAGGAAAGAGAGCCACAGCGCCACATGGCCATGGTGGCACAGATGCCCACACATGTGAAAGAAGCATGGACACGTGTCCCAGCTGGCATGTCACACCCCATGGCCAGACTCACCCAGGCTGTTTGGAGGAGCTGGGGGGAAGAGAGGGAAAATTTCCTGAAGCAAGCATCTTTCTGTTACTGCCATTTAATAAAAGAATAGTTGTCAAGGCTGCACGTGTGCCTGGAAAGTGTTGTATCTTCAGGGTCAGAGTGCCTGGGCTCGCCTGAGTCTCTGCACCCTGCCTCCACCTCTTAACCCCGTGCATAACCAACTGTCCTCATGCATGCATGTGATTTTAAATAAAAACCAAGAGCCAGGTGCAGTGGTGTATATGTACTTCCAGCTACTTGGGAGGCTGAAGCAAGAGGCTCACTGGAGTCCAGGAGTTCAAGGTCAACCTGGGCAACATAGTGAGACCCGGTCTCAAAAACAAAGCAGACAAAACAACAACAACAGAAACAAAATAAAGCAAACCAAATCTGCAGGTCCCCTCCCCAAACCATGTGTCCTAGCAGAGTGCTGCGGCACACACCTGTAATCCCAGGAATTCAGGAGGCTGAGGCAGGAGGATTTCAGGTTGGAGGACAGCCTGGGCAACTTAGAGAGACCCTGCCTGGCATGCACAAGGACCTGAGTTCAAATCCCAGTACCACATACACAAAGAAGTGTAAAAAAAAAAAAAAAAAAGAACTCTGGGGATGTAGCTCAGTGGTAGAGTACCCCTAAGTTCAATACCCAGTACCAAAAAAAAAACCACACCCCAAACCATGCCTTCCCTCCTTTCAGGACTTCAGTTATTATTTTCTTTCCTTTTATAGTTGATTTCTCTATAATAAAAAATTCATTTTTTTTATATCTTTTGAGGTGCTGAGTTTGAACTGAGGGCCTTGGGCATGCTAAAAATGCATTTTGTGACTGAATTACACCCCCTGTCAACACCCTCCTTGACCCCAAAGGGACACAGTTCTGCAGGTGGTCTTTCCGCTACTTAACCACAGTTCTTCCATGGTTTGTCTGCGGAAATTCGTTTTTGCTGATTTGTACATGGATCACGTGTTCATACCATCACAACCTGAAGTTTATAGAAAGTGCAATACCTCAGGGCTGGAGCAGTGGCCCAGTGGTTATTGCGCTTGCCCGGCAGGCGTGAGTATGCGGGTTCAAATCCCAGCACCACATACACAACTAGGTGTTGGAGCAACGAAAGCCATGTGAAAAACTCAATAAAAATTGATTCTCTCTGTTTCTCTCTCACACACACTGTCCCTCTCTCTTTAAAAAAATAAAAAGCATGCAGTACCTCACCCCCTCTCTGTCCCAGTTCACCCCATTCCCTCCTCTCTCCTAAGGTCGTATCTTTTTATAAATGCCATGTTTTTCCTTCCTGTATTTCTTTGTGCAAATCAAAGCAAAGAGTAATGGGCTTTTCTCTTCCTTCCCATTTATGTGCATTTTACGTTTTTTTTTTCTTAAAACCAATTTTACTGAAATGTAATTTACACATTTTAAGTGTATGGGTTGCTAAGTTTGTGTGTGTGTGTGTGTGTGTGTGTGTGTGTGCGCGCGCCCGTGCGCGTATGCATGCAATGCTGGGGATGTAACCCAGGGCCTCCCCCATGCTAAGCACACACTCTCCCGCTGAGCTACACCTCCAGGCCTGGCTTGAGAAGTTTTGACAAAGGCACAAACCCACACACAGCATTTCCATCGACCCCAAAGGACCCCTTCACATACCATTGTTTTTCTTGTTGTACCTGGAGGTCTGACCCATCAGCCCTTGGGAGAGTGGCTGAGATCCCAACCTTGTCTACTGAGGGTCGACTGAATCCCAGTAATTTTGCAATTCTCAAACACTGCTATAAGGAGTGACCTTGTACATTCCTTCCTATGTGTGTAGACATGTTTCTGGATAAACAGGATTTGCTCCTAGGGGGAAGGGCAGGTTTCTTTCTTTCTTTCTTTTTTTTTTTTTTTTTTGGTACCATGGATTGAACCCAGGGGTGCTTATCCACTGAGCACATCCCCAGCTGTTTTTATATTTTATTTAGAGTTAGAGACAGGGTCTTGCTAAGTTGCTTAGTACCTTGCTAAGTTGCTGAGGCTGGCTTTGAACTTGTGATCCTCCTGCCTCAGCCTCCAGAGCCACTGGAATTACAGGTGTGTGCCACGGCAGCCGGCTTGCTTGCTTGCTTGATTTGTTTATTTATTGTAACCTTTTGGCGGTGCTGAGCATTGAACCCAGGGTCCAGTGCATTTAGGCAAGTGTGCTAGTATCAAGCCACACAGTTGGTCCAGAATTGCCTTTTTTATTTTTCTTTTCTATTCTTTTTTTTCTCTCTCTCTTAAGAGAGAATCAATTTTTATTTATTTTTTCCATCTGGTTTTTATTTTTCAAGCCACACAGTTGGTCCAGAATTGTTTTTTTTTCTTTTCTATTTTTTTCTTTTAAGAGAGAATCAATTTTTATTTATTTCTTCCATCTGGTTTTTGTTTTTCCAACCCTTAGTTGTATACACGGAGCTGGGGTTCAAATGTGGGTCCTCCTGTTTGCTGCGCAAGCGCTCCAGCCCCCGTTGCCTTTGTTTTGACAGTCAGGGAGCCTTTACCCCACTGGCTCCTTGCTGGTGACCCTTGAGGTCTTTTTCTACCTTCTCTCACTAACAAAGCTGCATGGATATCCTGGACCAATGCTTTTGTACACCTGTGTTTATGCGTGTAGGAAAACGCCTGGAACAATTATATCAGGGCCTGTTTCCTGGGATGAATGCAGGAGACTCTGGGTGGGTGCTTTGGATGGAACGTGAGGCAAGGGCTCTGCCATTGAGTCACACCCAGCTGCACAGAGGCCCCCAACCCTGCTCAGGAAGAACGCAGAAAGCAGAGAGTTCGTGCTGAGCCAACAGCTGCAGGGGAGCCCAGTTCCCCTCTGAGGGAGAGTTGAGTAACATTCACCCACAGACAGCCTGAGCCACCAGGGCAAGTCACAGAACCGCTCCCTTGGCTGCCTTCAACACTCCAGCGGCTACAGGGCAGGGACCGGATTGTTTGGCTCCAGCTGCCAGCCCAGCCTAGTGAAGTGAAACAGCAGCCCGGACTGAATGTAGCTGAGGTTACTGCGGAGAGGGGAACCCGGCAGAAGTGACAGCTTCCATTTGACACTGTTGACTTAGGGACAAGGCACATGTGTTATAGCTGTAATTAAATGAAGCTACCTTTCCAGAGTGCCAACCCTGAGTTGGTTCAACCTAACATTTACCTGGCTGGCATCACTACCAACCAAGCTCCATGCTTGAAAAAACACCATCACTGTATGCTGGGCGCCGTGGAGGGCACCTGTAGCCATAGCTACTTGGAAGGCTGAGGCAAGAGGATCGCTTGAGCCCAGGAGTTTGGGGCCAATCTGGGCAACATACTAAGACACTATCTTTTTTTTTTTTTTATTCGTTAAATATGAACTTACAACTAGGAGGGAATCATTATCAAACAATCAAGAACAAATGTATAATCACAGAGCAAGCCAAGGCTGATGCCATTCCATGATTTCCCCCTTTGGGTTCCCCATGGTTCCATGTTTCCCCCTATTAAACCCCCATGTTAATTGAACTCCTCCTGGAAGTTGAAGGTCCCCCTCTGAGTTGATTCCCCCATACTCCCTCCCTCCAGGAAGACACTGTCTCTTAAAAAAAAAAAAAAAAAAAAAAAAGCAAGCCAAGCTCAGTGATGCACACCTGAAATCCTAGCAACTCAGGAGGCTGAGACAGGAGGATTACAAGTTCAAAGCCAACCTCAGCAACTTAGGCCCTAAGGAATTTAGCAAGACCTTGTTTCAAAATTAAAAAAATTATAAAGGTTAGGGATGTGGTTCAGTGGTTAAGTGACCTTGGGTTCAATCACTAGTACCAAAATACAAGAGACAAAACTGGAAACCACCACTTTGGATCCTGACCCATGAGGCAAGGGCCCAAATCATCCTTGTTTCTCAAAGGACGTTAAAGAGGCTGGGGCTGGAGCAGTGTGGCTCAACAGTTACAGCAATTGCCTAGCATGTTCAGTGACCCAGGGTCAAATCCCAGCACCACATACACAATTGGTGTCAGAGCAATGAAAACCAGATGAAAAATAACTAAATAAAATCAATTCTCTTTCTCACTGTGCCCCTTCTCTGTTTAATTAAAAAATAAATAAATTCTTACATGAACAGGAGGAACCTTGCCTAGGATGCTGGGGGATGAAGGGAGGGGACAGGGAGGGGAGAGGAGATAGGAGGGACATCAAGGCTGCTGGAGGGACAGAGTATGGGGGAATCAACCCAGTGATGACCTTCGACTTCCATGAGAAGCCCAACTGACACGGGATTAAGTAGGGGGAAACATGGGCTCAGGAGAACCCAAAGTGGGAGACCATGGAATGGCATCAGCCTGGGCTTGCTCTGTCACTATGCATTTGTTCATGATTGTATGACGATTCCCTCCTAAATGTAAGACTATCTTGAACAACTTTAAAAATAAATAAATAACTCCTATGAAGTTTAAAATAAATAAATAAATAAATAAACTTTTCCTACATGAAGAGAAAATAAATGAAGAGTTTGGGACAGATTAAGTATCATGTCCAAGTTAATGCACAGGAAGTGTCAGACCCTCAATCTTCCTCAATTTTTTTTTTCTTTTTTGAGATAGGGTCTGAATACGTTGCCCAGGCTGGTTTTGACCTCCCAGGCTCAAGCGATCCTCCTGCCTCAGCCTCTAAAGTAGTTGAGGCTACGCATATGCACCACAGCACCTGGCTCAGACCCTTCTCAATCTTAACTCCAACAGTCTGGCCAGCTCCCAGCCACCCCCGACTCTTCCCACCGACTCAGAGACTCCAGCCGGGCAGGAGTCTGACTCAAGGTTGCCTTAGCTCAACGTCCTTATTCCCAGGGCCCAGAGCTCAGAAAGGAGAAGTGACATATTCAGTGTCACATGGGGAATGAGTGACAAGGAAAAGGGATTGTAACTCAGGCCCCCCTCCTCTGCACAATTACAATGAGCACCAAGTAACAAAACTCTGAGATCAGCAGCTGGAAGCCCAAGGATTCTGAGAAACAAAGCAGGGTGGGCAATGACCCTTGGGGTCTTCTGTCCACCTTGAGAAGACAGCACCAGCCTGCACTTGGGTTTTTTAGAAAGATGCCTTCTGGAGCCTAGCATGCTGGTGCATGCTTGCAATTCCAGTTGTTTGGGAGGCTGAGGCAGGAGGATGGAAAGTTTGAGGCCAGCCTGGGCAACTTTGTGAGATCCTGCCTCAAAATTTTTAAAAAGGGCTGGGGATGCAGCTCAATGTAAAGTGCCTTTGAATTCAATCCCTAGTGTCAAGGAAGGAAGGGAGGGAGGAAGAAGGAAGGAAGCCTTCTAACTGCAAGGAACAAGATGGCAGAGCTCTCCAGGCTAGTCACAAGGTCTCACCTGGGTCTCCCCAAATAACTACGGCTGACTTCAGCCACCATGGATATCTTCACCTCCCCACTCTGCTCTGCACAGCAGCTGCTGGGAAAGGGACAGGCATCCTCATACCACAGCAGCTCTGAGACTACTTCCTGTTCATCATCACAGGCCAAGGAGCCTGAATAAAAGAGGGTGACACTTGCATTGCCAAACTGTTCTGTCATCAGAACAGCATGGCAGCAGCTTAGGAAACACCAAGTAGTCACCCAGGGACAGACTCAAGAACACAGATGGAGGGGGCTGGAGTGGTGGCTCAGAGGTTACCGCCCTTGCCTGGCGCGGGGCCCGAGGACACAGGTGCGAACCCTGGCACCATGTATACAAACGAAGTGTTGGAGCAATGAAAACCACATGAAAAACTAAGTAAAATCTCTCTCATTGTCTCTCTCTCTCCCTCTCTTAAAAAAATATACATATATATATAGATAGATAGATATAAAGGACTGGAGATGTGGCTCAGTGATTAAGCACCCCTAGATTCAATCCCTGGTACCCCCCAAATATAAATAAGTCACAGTAAAAGGTGAAAATGAAGCTCCAGACAAAGACCTGTGTAAGGGAGGAAGCTTTCTCCTCTACCCTCTTGAGTCTCTGGATTGAGGCTAATAATTAAATTGACATAAGATAGATTAACAGGAGGAAAACAAACACTTTTATTTAATATAAGTTCTATAGGACACAGAAGTCCTCCAAAGGAAACGAAGACCCAAAGAAGCAGAGCCCACCGCTTATGTACCGAATTGGAGCGAGTTGTAAATATTATGAAAATGTAACCAGACAAAGGAGTGTTAGCAGTAAATGATGGGAGATGTATATTCAGTGAAAGAGGCCAAACTTAAAAGGTCACATGTTATTTTATTCTGTTTATATGACTTCATGAGAAATGCAGAACAGGGGCCGGAGCGGTGACTTGGTTAACTGCCCTGGCCTGGCATGCATGAGGACACGGGTTCGAACCCCAGCACCACGCACACAATGAAATGTCAGAGAAACAAAGGCCATATGAAAAAAAAAATAAGTTGAGTCTCTCTTCCTCTCTCTTCCTCTCCCTCTATCTCATCCTAAAAGAAAAAAAAAACATGAAAAGAAAGGAAAGCACATGAACCTGGCAATCTCAAGCACACTGAAGAATACACACACCCACCCTGCGACTGAGAAATGTCGTTTTACAGAAAGCTACCTTGCACAGGAAAACATCCAGTCTTAAGGATGTTGGTTCAAGGACTTTCACAGGGGAAAAGCTGAGAAGCTCCTGAGCGCCTGAGGTCTTTCACTAGCAGGATAGTAGTTGGATAGACTATAGGAGAATTGCTGTATTATTTGGGCAGCTTCTAAAAACAAGAGTCATGTGTATCTGTAGGAATCAATAAGGGGAAACAGCAAGTTGTATGGTACGATCCCAGGCTGTGTGTATTCAGGTTTCTACCTGCAGAGAGAAGGGGCTTCCAGAGGGACAGTTCCAAGGATAACACTGCCCCCTACAGGATATCTTGGAAATCCACTCGTTTGAAATTTCATTACAAATTATTTTCCAAAACACTGAAATGAAACAGCTCTTATCAAGTCCCCAGTGATCAAACCCTTGCGAAAGTCAACCCTCAATCCTCTTTCTTCATCTTCCTCAAACTCTCAGAGCTGACTACTTTCCCCATCTTGAAAAACCCTCTTTGGAGACCAGGAAGAGACACACAACTTCCTTTTCCTACCTCACTGGCTGCCTGGCCTCCTCCTGCTAAGATCCTGGTCTCTTTGTGAGACCTCTTCACTAAGCTTCCCCCCACCCCCACCAAGCCCATAAAATCAGGTGACCTCCTCTATCCCCAGGGCTTCCAATAACCTCCCCATGCTAATGACTCCAACATTCCATCCAGAACTTTCTCCCAAATTCCAGACTCCCATTTCCAATGGCGTGCTCCACACCTCCCTTTATCTTATACTAGCCATGACCACCAAACAACCATTCACTTCCCTGTTATCTCCCCTCAGTCTTCCTCCTCTGAGTAAGAAGCAGCTTTCAGGGGCTCTGGACAACAAGTTCTCCTTGACCCTCCTCTCTGCCTCACCCATCCTAAATTTGCTAGGAGCTTCCCTGCCTGTTTATTTATTTATTTTGTTTTCATAATAAAGATTACAGTTTTGCAAAGAAAACTGGATTAAAATTATTATATATTAACCCTAGAAGATTAGCATTTTAGACAAAACAACCAAAGGAAAAATGAAGTGGTTTCTCAATTTGAAAGTCCCTTTCACTTGTGCAGAAGTTAAGTTTATATGCTCAGGCACCTGAAGCTCAGATGGGACCTGAAAACATTTCATATAGCAGGCACCCCAAAACCCAAAGGTCACTGGCGATGGAGAAGTCAGAATCCCTCACAATTGTGGGTGATATATATATATATATATATACACACACACACACACATATATATATATATATATATATATATATATATATATCAGCCTTTTTTTTTTAAGAGAGAAGGACAGTGAGAGAGGGAGAGACGAATTTTGTTGAGTTTTTCACATGGCTTTCATTGCTCTGACACTTAGTTGTGTACGTGGGTGCTTTTCTGCAGTACATTTTCTCTGCTGTCATCTCCTCCTGCTGCCACCAAGGCAAAGAACTCTTGCACATTTTCACCTTCCACTTTCGCCAAGCAAAAAATTGCTAAACTTCAAAGTTCCAGGCCCTTCCAAGAGTACCATCCCAGGAGCAATGTCACAAAAGAGAATGCCAAGTTAATGATGGGGATGTAATCCAGTAATTGGGTCAATCCCAAATTCTCTTACCACATCTTCTGGGAGGTTTTCATCTTGAGCAGTAACTGCTTCTAAGGGACCACTTGTGCAGTGGTTAAGAACCATTGAGTTCAATCCCTGATACAAAAAAAAAAAAAAAAAAAGCATAAGTTATCCTGAAGGGGAGACTTTTATGACTTTTACATAGAACAGATCCCAGGACCCAAAGAGATAAATTCAATTCCCCTACCTTAAAATCTGTAAGAACAGGTTCCAATTAGAACTGGTCAGCATGGGTCAAAGTGACCTAGAATTGTCATGGTATTAGGGACTTGAAAGTCTGGTGTCATCCTGATGTCAGTAAAAAGTCAAGAGGTGGACCTGAATGGGACTCTCTGGAAATTTCCCTGGGACCCCCAATAAAACTGGAGGGCGGGAGGAATGGGCTGTCCCTCTCCTCTCTGAGAGGACTCATTCTCTCCCTAGAGTGTGCCCTTTCCATTTTTCTGTCCCTTCAATAAATTCAGGCCTGTTACACTGAGCAACAAGTCAATCTTTCTGTCATGATTGCAAGAACCTGGTTTGATGGGGGAGAGGGAGCTTCACATCACCACAATTTCACGGAAGGCCCCACAGCTCTGTAACATCACCACCATTGCTCATCTAACTACTTCTATGGCTTTAAAACTGATGTCTCAGAGTGGGCTTAGAATACAGACCATAAGCAAAAACAAGACACAACCAACCCCCACCCCCAAACCAAACATCAGTTCCCATCTTAAAATCCAATAAAGGCCTTAACATGGCCCACAAGGCCTCACGAGGTCTAGTCCCTACCCAACCTCTACACTCAAAGTATCCTCCTTGGACTTGAAGAGAAGTTAGTTACAGATACAGATTCTAAGGCTCCACTGCTGACTTGCTGAATCAGAACTTAAAACTCTAAAAGGTGTGCTCTTAAGAGTTTGAGCAGAGCTGTTTATAGTCTTCCCCCTCACCCCTGATTTAGCCTTAAGGGTATTTGCCACTACTCAAGGATGGGATATTTGAATGAACCGGGCATCTGAGGTGGAGATCCAGGTGGGCAGTGTCGGAACGGGGCTAGTGTTAGAACTGGGAGAGAAGACCGGGCAAGTGGTGAGCCCACGGCGAGGCCACCTTCCCAGCAGTGATCTGCAGCTCAGTGGTTAGGGCGCCTACTTGGCCTGCTCGAGGACGCGGGTTCAAACCCCAGCACCATGCACACAATGAAGTGCTGGAGCAACAAAAACCACATGAAAAACTAAATAAAACTGATTCTCTTTCTCACTGTCACTCTTTAGAAGAGAGAGAGAGAGAGTAAGAGAGAGCGAGAGCGAGAGCGAGAGCCCGACTTGAGAGCAGCAGAAGCAACAGTAGCAACAGTACTGCAGCAATTACAAGCGTTCTGGCCAACGCGCAGGCGCACAGCGTCCCCGTCCACCAGCCTCGAAATTTGAGTACGCATGCGCACAGAGAAGCCCTTGAAGGAGGTGGGGCCTACTCACCTGTCAGTCTTGACCGGAGTAGGCGGGACCTGAGAGGGAAATATATTTCCGCTTCCTCCGAGAGCCGGAAGTTGCAGTCTCCCGGGCGAAACGATCCTTTGCAACCAGGAAAAGTAAGTGTGGGTGACCGTGCGCGCGGGCGGGCGTTGGGGTTAGGCCAGACTGATGGCTGTTCTGCTTCGGGACACTCACGCGGTCCCATAGCGGCCGCCAGGGTCTCTGGCTTGGGGGGCGGCTGGGCGGGGAGATTGACTTCCCCGGACCCCAGCCCTCCAAGTTGGGCAGCTCTGGTTCTGGCTTCTTCGGGTAGCTGTCGGGAGGCGACGTCCAAGCCTTGGTGAGCTTGGAGAAGTAGCGCACCGCTCGCCTTTTGTGTCGCAGCAGTTTGAGAAGGGATGGGGATCAACCCTCTTCCAGCTCCCCCTGGACGCGCTTGGGCTTTGGGTGCCTCGGCACACACCGAGGCTTCTGCTTCTTTGTTCAAGGCAGAGTCCGTTCCTGAGCCGCGGGTGCTGTGATCACTGGGTGAAATGAGATTCTGGGGCCCCTCCATAGGCTCTCATTCAGGAGACTTAATGATTCATTCAACAAGTAGTTGTTAAGTACTTAATCCATACCAGGCACTAGGCGCTCTAGGGATTCAGCAGTGAACCAAACGTGTCCCAGCAGAACCAGCATTTTCATGGGGAGAGGTCTGGGGTTAGTTTCAGAGACTTGCTTTGTTTGAGCACCCTGGGGTGATTTTGTTGTAGCTGATTGCCAGGGCCAGGCTTGGGGGGGGCGGGGGGAGCATACTGCCCTGGCCGGTGAGAACATGGACTCCAGACCAGGCTACACCTTCTTCATTTAAACCTTCAAGATCTGATGGGATCTAGCAGATCCTCTTCTCTTGCATCTCATACCCTTCTCCTCATTGCTCACTGGGCTGCAGCCACACTATGGAAAAAACAGCCTGCCTCAGAGCCTTTACAGTTGCTGTTCCCTCTGCCTAGACATCTTCGCATCTTGACTGCCTCCTGTCATTGAGACCTCAACTTAAATGACACCCAGAAAGGGTCCTTCTCATCCCCTGTTATCTGAAGCAGCCTTACCTCAGAAACTCACTTAACTCTGTTTAATAACCTTCATTTCACTTGCCAGTACATGAAATTCTCTCGCTGTGTGCTTACTTAGTAAGCCTGTCCTCCTCCACAGGAACTTAAGGAATGGACACCCTGCCTGCTTGTAGGTTGCAGTATTAGTATGATTGAACCGAGTTCTTGGGATTTGCTCTCTCCATCATTCATTCAGTAAATATGTATTGTAGGGAAAGGGCAACTCTATGCCAAGAGCAGTTCCAGGCTGGGGGGATACAAAGAGAAGACAAAAGCCCCTGCCCTTGTGGAATCTGTACCTGGAAGTCACTGGGCAGGATTGAACGTCGGGAGGATAGATGGGGAGGTGAGATTATCATGACTCAGGCCACAGTGCTGGCTCTAGAGGTGGTGAGAAGTGGTCAGGTTCTCAATGTGTTTTGGAAGAGCAGGGGCAGGCTCTGATACGGGTGTGTGAAGGAGAAAGAGAGCAAGGATAATGAGTTCAAGTGTTTGGGCTTGAATCCTGTGAAGATGGAGGTGCTGTCTACAGAGATGGAAAAATCTTCAAAAGAGCATGCTGAAGTTCCCTGAACTCAGTTTTGGACATGTTACTTTGAAAAATTCGTTAGACATAAGATAGAAGTGTGACTGTGACCATTGAGTCTGCAGTGAAGGCTGCAGAGGTGGGAGGCATGAAGCCCAGGGGCCTCCTGGGAGGTGAGTGTGGAGAGAGAGGGCAGAGGCCCAGGAGATGGAGTTTACATTCTTGTCATTGGGGAAGTTGAAGAAGCAGCAGATGACTGGAGGATTAGAAGGAACCATGAGGGAGGAAGAGAGAGGCAGGGGTCCTGAGTACAGGGGAAAGAAGGGATTAGTATATCCAGTTCCCTGAAGAGGGGACTGGCTGGTGTTGGCATTGGTGACCTTGGTTGGGTGATGAGTGTAGAGAATGGGGGCGGGGGACATAGGCAACTTGGTACTAGAAAACCTGCAGAGAAATGGGTAGTAGTGGAAAAGGATGAAGAGATGGTTTTTAACTTTTTAAGTGATGAGAATGGTAATAAGATCCAGTAAACGTCACTAAGCAACATCAGTAGGAAATTCTCATATTGCCAAAGGATAAGGAGTGGGATCCAGGACAGGGTGAACAAATTGTTTTGGTGGGAAACAGACATCCTTCCACTGTGTAAAGGGAAAGAAATGGTGGTCCTGGGAGCTCCCTGCCCACTGCTTCTTTTGACCAGTCACAGGTGGGACTGTTTCATAGGGAGTGGCTATGAATGCCACCCTACTCTCTTCTGGGAAACCCTGGCAGGCTGCTGGCTTCCTGTGTCATGCAGGAAAGATGCTAGAAGCAGCAAGAGCAGGTGTGATGTGCCTTGGAGGGATCAGGGATAGCAGATGCAGAGCTCTGAGCACGGTGCCCAACAGGGAAGGTCAGTGGTAGCTGCTACTACTTCCTCCCTGGATGTGTCTCCTCCCACCTGACTCCATCAGTTCCCCCAACACCCCGTCCTTCCTGTGTGTTGGATGTAAGAGCGATGCTGCCTTTTCTCCCTACCCTCTGGTAATGTCCCCACCGCAGCCTCAGGCATCATCCTGGACTCTTCCTCTCATGCTTGCTTACTCACTTGCCCCTTGCTCACTGCCATCTGTCCATCCTGTCCCCCAAAAGTCGTGTCCTGCCTCTGACTTCGTCTTCATCTAGACTTGGGACTCATGATCCTCAGCCCTTAACAGCATGCAGTGGTTTTTTCCTTGACCCTTGTGGCCACCAGGATCCATCCAGATGTTCGAACTCCCCCCCCACCCCTGCTCCCTCTTCAGCCTGCCACTCTCTGGTACCTGCTGGGGGTGGGCACCTGCTCTAAGCCTTTGTGCATGGTGTTCCTCTACTCAGACCTAACGTACCAAACATCCTGGCTCGTCAGCACGGTGTGCCAAATAGTGTCTGCAGTATCTCCCCTATGAGGCTGATGGCGAGCTGTGGCTTTCTGGTGCTAACCAGCATCACAAGAAAGTACGCATGCATATTGTTAGCCTGAAACACTTGATACCCCTTCTCTGCCCAGCATCCTGACATCTGGAGAGGACGCCCACTAGGCTCTTCTGGAGACATCATCAGAGTTCCTGAGTGTCACTCCTGGATGTCGCTTGCATGTCCCTTAGTAAGAGGAACAGCCTGAAAAAAACACCTCCTGAGCACTTAGGCACCCACTGGCCTTTGCACAGTGGGCCTGCCCAGAGTCTCTAATGTCATCCTTACCAGGAACAGTGGCTTCCCATGTGGGTGCCAACAATGGACGGCCAAGCCCTGGGCTAAGCAGTTTCCTTACCATTCCTCATGTGAGCAAGAACTCCTCTGAGATAGCAGCCTTACCTCTCTTTTTTGTAGATGATGAAAACCAGGGCACAGAAAGCTTGAGTAACCTGCCTGGGTTCACACAGTAAGTTGGGGAGCCAGTGTTAGAGTCCACCAGACTACCCTGGGGATTGGGAACCTCTACCCTCTGAAGTACAGGCTTGGACACCATTGTGCAAGTCCTCCCTTCTCGATGGGCCACTGCCAGCTACCATGAGGCTCTGACTTCTGCCCTCCCCTCCTCCACAGGTTTGCCCATCTGCAGCCATGGGACGCAGGAAGTCAAAACGGAAACCACCCCCCAAGAAGAAGATGACAGGCACCCTGGAGACCCAGTTCACCTGTCCCTTCTGCAACCACGAGAAGTCTTGTGATGTGAAAATGTGAGTGGGGAGTGGGGCAAGGCATCCTGCCCCACAGGGTGCCCTGGGTCTCCCTGTGTGGGGCCGGGGGGGGGGGTCACCACCACCACCACAGACCCAGGGCTCATTGTTCATCTTTCTCTCCACCTTGCTCCATGTCAGGGACCGTGCCCGCAACACCGGAGTCATCTCTTGTACTGTGTGCCTAGAGGAATTCCAGACACCCATCACATGTATCCTTGGACAACTGGGCTTTTATTGGGGGAGTGGGGTCAGAACTGCCCTGCCTAGGGTGAGCTACTTAGGGGCAGCTGGCCAAGGGCAAGAGGCCTGGAGTCCATCCCTTCTCTGGTCCCACTGTGTGGCCTGGTGCAAGCCACTGCCACCCAAGGGAATGGGTGCTTCTGACTTAAATGTGGTGATAAGGTGCAGGGTGGGGTCTGACTGATACCATTGTGAACAGCAGATGTGGGAGATTCCAGTGTGACTAGTCCTTCCTTGACCTTAGTGCTCAGATCTGTCAGAACCAGTGGATGTGTACAGCGATTGGATAGACGCCTGTGAGGCAGCCAATCAGTAGCAACACAGCGGACCCACCCCCTTGGCAGCCCTGTCTGCCGTGGACCCACCTGCTGGGTACCAATCCAGAGACATTCCAAGGGTCCGGGTTGTGGGTCCAGGGCTGTCGCTCCCCTCTGTGTGGAATGAGTGTGAGTGTGAATTGGTGTGGCTGGAAGCATGGTGTGGCTGTGTACCCAGGGACTCAGGGTGGAGTTGAGGGCTTGCTGGGCCCCAGAGACCCACAGTGGCCTCATTTAGCTCCAGACCCTCTGAGCTGCTCCCTTCTCCAGCCCCCAGCCTTCCCCCAGGACATCCTGGGCAATGAAAGCCACCAGAGGCTGGAACGCACCTCCCCAGCCTCACTCACCTCACCTGTGTGAACAGGACTTCCTGCCCCCCCCCCCTTCCCTTCCTCCCAGTGCTTATAACTGGGAGTCAAAGCCACATTCCCCAGCTCCCTCGGCTGGGCCTTGGTAGGAGTCTAGCTCCCCTGAGCTAACCCAGAGGCTCTGTTCATGTATGGGTTGCTTTCTTAGAGGTGGTATGAGGACAGCCGTCAGTAACTAGCCATTCAATAAAGCAGCCAATGTAGAGTCCTGGCTGTCTCTGATTTCTTGGCTTGTACGTCTGCCCCAGCGCCAGGAGAGGAGGTGGGATTTGGGGTGAGGCAGGCAGCAGCCTGGTCACCCATTAGAGGTGGGTCCTGTCAGTCCCTCAAACTGTTCATACATTAAGCGCTCAGGGTGAAACGGGTACCAATGGAGCGGACACATCTGACCAGTTGTTCACAGGAGTTACAATGAAAACCCTAGGGCATGGGGTGGTCAGGGAAGGCTTCTAGAGGGGTGACCTAAAGAAGGAGATACTCAAAGGCCACCCCACACCTGACCCTGCTCTCAGGCTTATTACCTCCATGTCCCAACAGCTGCCCTGTGAGGCAGGTGCCAGGGTAACCCTCAGTTCACAGATGGGGAAACAGGCCAGAGAGCTAGGAGGCCTCAGACCTGAGGTCCTACAGCCAGCAATACACAGCTGGGACTTATACTCAGCCTGGCTCCGCAGCCTATGATCTGCTTCCTTATAAGTCCAGAGAACAGATCATGGGATGTTTGGGGGCTGTGGGCAGGGGAGGGACACTGGAGAAGCATCCACTGAAAGGACATATTTCCAAGGGTGGGGAGGAGTCTCAGAAGACTGGAGACAGGTTATACTTGGCTGGTGAGGAGTACCTGGGTGCAACATATGTCCAGAGGGAGTTAAGAGTGGCAGGAGCCCTGACCCTAGCAACTTAGGCAGATCCAGCACCTTAACTTGGCCTCGTGGAGCCTGGGCAGCAGGTCCTGAGAGTCCTCAGTGGTACAGAGGGAAGGACTAAGAAACTTGGGGCCATGCAGAGTGTGGATAGGGCAGTTGGAGTGCCTGGCCCTGTTCAGGCAGCTCTGGGGACAAGAGTGAAGAGCCAAGGACGATGCATAGCTGGCCTGAAAGTCCCAGCCACTAGGCTGGGCTGCTGAGTTGGGCAAGTCCGCCACGGCTCTCTGAACAGCGACATGCCACTGGTACTCCCATCTCCTCTAGCACCCAGCTAAGATTCCCTGGACCTGAAAGGAGCCAGAGGACCCAGGCAGCATGGTGGACAGCCACCTGGGTTGGGGAGTGCCCTCCAAATCCTGCCAAAAGGGGTCCCATTCCTTTGGCACCCAAAGCTCTCTCTGTCACCCGCCCACCCCTGCCTGACAGGCCAAGTGCTAATATGGTCCTGTTTTCTAAGACAGGGCCCTGGGCCAGGCGCAGATCCTCCTCAGCACAGCTTCCCTGCACTGGCCCTGGGGGAGCGGATCTTATGGTCACCAGGCCAAGAGTGCCTGGAATCTGGTTTACGAGGCCCCAGGGACTGTGTGCATCTGCATGAGGGACTTCTGGTGTCTGTCTCTGCAGGTCCCCACATTCCAGCCTCAACCCCTGACCTTGTGGGGGAGCAAAGGAGGGAAGGGAAGAAGACTGCTCTGGGTTCCCGTCGGCTTCTCATTCTCCCCTTAGAACCCTGGTGACTGGTGGCTTCCAGGCAGGAGGGCTGGACCTTCCGCACCAGAACAAGCTCCTCTCTGAAGCATGAGGAGACTGAACCCTGTCTACAGACTTAGGGTTGTGGGCTGGGAGGCCCACAGCTGGGAGCTGGCTGGACTGGTGGTTCAGCGGTTACGGCGTTTGCCTGACATGCGGGAGGACCTGGGTTCAAACCCCAGCACTACATACGCAGTGAAGCATCAGAGAATCAAAGGCCAGATGAGAAACTAATGTTCACTCTTTCCTCTCTCTGTCTCACGCCTTCTCTCTTTAAAATGAAGGAAAGAATGCTGGGAGCAAGTGAGGCACGGAGAGGCAGTTGTACCTTTCAGTGAGCTGTTCGGCTGCTCCATGCCAGTCAGCAGGAGACATCACCTTGGCCCCAAAGTACCCATCTCCTCCACTTCCCCACAATCCAGGGCTGCCCATTAGCACCACTAGGACCCTTGCATATCATTGCATTCCCCAGATCCTACAATATTCACTGTCCCTATTTTCCTTATGGGAAAACAGGCTGAGGGAGGGGGAATGACTTGCCCAAGGTCGCCAAGCCAGCAAGCGGCAGAGCTGTGATTGACATCTCATCTGGCCAGTCTCAGCACTCTGCCTGTCTCACTCCAACCACAGGCCCTCAGGAGGGGCGTGAGTGTGGAAATTGTGGTGAGTGAGGCTGTGCGTGGATCACACACATACCATATAGTGTGTGCTTTTTCTTTTTTTGTGGTACTGGGAATGGAACCCAGGGCCTGTCACATGCTAGGCAAGTGCTCTAGCCCTGAGCTCCATCCCTCAGCCCAAGGTTGTCTTTTTACATGTCCCTGGTGGGAGCGTGTACTGCGTTTGGGTGCATCTCTGTGGATTTTGCCTGTGAGTGAGATACAGTGCCTGTCCTGTGTCTAGTGCTGTGGGGTCTATGTGCGTACCTTAGGGCAGGTGTGTGTGCAGGAGACGGGGTGTATCTGAACACGGCCATTTGCATGTGTGCGAGAACCACACAGGCTCTGGGACGGAGCAGCTGAGCCTCAGGTGATTTTTACAGCCATTTATTGTGCTCCAGTGAAATAGAAAAAAAGTGCTCGCGTTACAAACGCCGCTGTCACATCCGCGTACGCCAGTCGCTGCAAACCAAACCGCGTGTGTCCGCTGCATCTCTCGGCATGCAGTCTGCTCCCACTGTGGAGTGGGCTGGGGGCAGGCGGAGCCTGGGCGCTGGGGGCTTTGCTTGGGGGATTCTGGTCCTGGGGGTACCCGCTTGTGAGGGAGTGGGGGACAGCTGGAATAGCTCTGCTCAGTGCGTTGTCTGGGTGTTGTCAAGGACACCCAGCTCTATGTTGGACCCTGCAGTGCTACAGGGAGGATGGCCCCCTTTCCCTCACAGGTCCCCCAGTCCTCTCTCCTCAAACTATAACCCTGTCAGCAGGTGCCAGGGGGCTGGAGGATGCCATGCAGGGGGATGGGGTCGGCTGGAGCCTGCTGGGTCCAGCCAAGAGCAGCAGCCAGCCTCCCTGGGGGGCCCCTAGGCCGAGTTGTAGTAGTTGTGTGGGTGGTGGTTTTGGGTGGGCTCACCCAGCTCCGGGTACTCTGGCGTCAGGCAGTACTTGGGGTCGTAGACCTGGCGTGGCAGCCCGTACACTGTCATGCCCCGCTGGGAGGCCCCCTTGTTGCTGCCCATCTGGAGGCTGACATTGAGCATGTCACAGTGCTCCATGCCCAGCCCCGGCTCGAAGATCTGCCGCTTGGTCCCCGGCGCAGTCATGCCGGCCTGCAGAGAGCAGAGTGGTCAGGCCTTGGGGACAGCGAGGATCTCACCAGCATCCCTGACAGCTCCCTCCCTACTCACCTGGCTGGCTCCCTTGTTGGTACCCATCTGCAGGCTGATGGTAGCCTGGTCCAGGGGCTGGTCTGTGCCCAACTTGGGGTCATAGAGGTGGCGCCGGGTGCCATAGGCTGTCATACCCTGCTGGCTGGCAAACTTGTTGGTGCCCATCTAGGAAACCAGAAAGAGTCACACGAAGGATTACAGTCTCCCCATGGGCCACAAGAGGACTGACGTCAGAGCTTGAGGCCCCGCTGCCTCCCTTGGGTTACAAATGAGAAACTGAAGCTCAGGGTGGGCATATCACATGACCAGCATCTTGGGTTCAAGTCCTTGCCAACTGGGCCATCCTGGAGAAAGTAAGCAAGCTTCTCCAGGTCTTGGTTTCCTCATCTGTACCAAGGGTGGGTTGTCGGCAGCGGGAGTGAACAGGTGAGTGGAAAGTGCCTACAGGGACCAGATGGCCTCCCCGACCTCCCCATCAGCGCAGCAGCAAGGCCCGGCTGAGGAAGGGGCAGTACCTGCAGCCCAATGATGTTCCGTCCTTCTCTCAGCTTCTCTGGCTCAAACTTCCGCTCCTGCTTCTCTGCATACTTCACCCCAACGTTCACTTTGTTTCCTTTGGTCTTGGCCTGGGTGGGGCGAGGAGGACATAGACTGACAAGGGAGCCTCCAGCAGGCTGTGCCTGCCCCCTTGGAGACTTGGCAATACCTGCACTCCCCACGTCACCCGCACTGGGCTCAGTGCCACACATGGCCCCATGTGCATCTCAGCCCAGGCCATCCACAGCCCCAGCCCTGTGCCCACATTGCCCCCACACTCACCATGCTGGCCAGGGCCAGGAGGGTGGACTGCACCTGGGTGTGGTTGGTGTTTTCAAACAGGTCATTGGCCTCAAAGATGTCGTGGGGCTTCACCCCATACTTGGTAATGGCCTTGATGAAATTGCCGATGTTCTCTAGCTGGGGGGAGCCGGTGACATCAGGAGTGAGAAGGTGCGGGGCTGAGGGACTTGTGGACAGGGATGGAAAGAAGTTGCATCTGAGCTTACCTGGTGCCAATTTTGGGTTGATTCATTGACCTTCTTCACGGAGCCTGGCTGGAGCTTATTGATGAATCTACAAAGAAGGGGAAGGGAGTAAGGGGTGAGCCCCTGCTGCCCGCCACAGGTGAGGCAGGGTGGGATGAGCATACTCTGGATGCAAGGGAAACCAACCTCTGCGAAAGCCAGACTCAGGTCACCAGCCAGGAAGTCCCCATGTCAGGATCTCCTGGTGTTCCTGTGGTATCATTGGTGGCCACATGTGTCTGTTTCTTTTTCTCTTGTGGACCAGCGTGGACCTCTTCTCTGACCACACTCACCCCGTTGGTGACTCATCAGGGCCCTGACTTGCAAGGCCCAATGGTTTCCCAATGGGCAAGGGTGGTAGCCCAGGCCTCCCCCTCTCTAATCCCCTCCCAGACTCCTGACCCCACCTCTGCTCACCAAGTCCCTCTGGCCTCTGCCTTCTGCTCAGTAAACAAGGATTCCCATCCACCCGGGGGCTCAGCCAAACCCTTGCGCTTGCGCTCCCCTGGGTTCTCCTCCTCTCTCTACCTCAGCACCGTCCTTGGGCTCTGCCTTCTAAATATACCCGGAAGCCCATCTGCTTGCCCCCTGTTCCTCACAGCCCCCACCCTGGTCTGAGTCCCCATCACCTCTGCTGGACCCTGGCATTGGCCTCCTGCCTGGGGGCCCCTGCCTTCCTCCTCCTTGATGACCCTACCTCACCTAGCAGCCAGAGCAACCTTTTGGCCTTTTTCCTTGTGATGCTGGAGATAGAACCCAGGGCCTTATGCCTGTTAGACAAGTGCCCTGCCACTGAGCAACACCCCAGCCTGTTGCTTCTTTGTTTACTTTTTTTTTTTAAGAGTCATTTTTATTTACTTCTTTTCCTATCTTGGTTTCATTTTTCTGGCACATAGTTGTGTACGTGGTGCTGGGGTTTGAACCAGGGTCCTCACGCATGCTAGGCAAATGCTCCAGCCCATTTGTTTACTTTTTTTGACTCGGGGTAAGTTATCTTATGCTAGGTTGCCAAGGTTGGCTTCAAACTTGCCTCAGCTCCCCAAGTAGCTGAGATTACAGGCATGTGCCACTGCGCCAGGCCTTTTATTTTATGTACTTATTTTGCTGTACTGGGGATCAAATCCAGGGCCTCACACATGCTAAGCAAGTGTTCTACCTCTGAGCTACATCCTCAACCCAAGAATGGCCTTTTAAAAGCAATTGAAGACCTGGGGTATGTAGCTAGCACTCAAGAGGACCTGGGCTTGATCCCCAGCACCACAAACAAATAAAATACATTGTTGCCCTACTGGTTTCTCATTGCCTTCAAAATAAAATCTGAATTTTTTTTTCTTTCTTTCTTTCACTTTTTTTTTTTTTAAAGAGAGGGACAGAGAGAGAAAGAGAATCAATTTTATATAGTTTTTCATGTGGCTTTCATTGCTCCAACGCTGCTTTGTACAGGGTGCTGGAGTTCAAACCCACATCCTTACACAAGCCAGGCAAGTGCCACCAAGCCACCACTCTAGCCCCAAAATCTGAATTTCTTTACATAGCTAAAAGGCCCTGTATCGTCTGGCCTGATGACTTCATCTCCCTTCACTTCCCATGCTGAGCAGGTGATTGAACTTTCTCCCAGATCGCCTCCTTGCTCCCTCCCTCACTCCATCCAAAGCTCCAGTCAAATATTCCCAGCTCAGGAAGGCCTCCCAGACCACTCTGTAGGGAACAGCTCCTCCTCCAACTCCAGCTCTCCCACTCTCCTTCACTTGACTTTCCTCTTTGGCACTTCTCGTCCAGTATGTAATTATTTGATCAGTTCTTTGATTGATCTCCCCCACCAGAATTGAAGCTTCCTCTCAGGCTCTGAGTGGAGTCTGGTTCAGGGTCCTGTGCCTAGATCTGACGCTTGTTCACAGTAGAAGCTCTCTAAGTGCTTATTGCATGAGTGAATTAGTGATGGTTTGGTTAGCTCTGTATTCCTTTCCCTGAGGTGCTGGGGATGGAACCCAGGGCCTCTCGGCTAGGGAAGCGCTCCACCACTGAGCGGCACCCCTGGCCCTGGCTCTGTACTCACTGAGCCTCAAGCAGCTCTCATGAGGAGGAACACCAGCATTTCCCCCATTCCTTGTTCCTCTTGGATGGGGATGGAACACGATAAGCACCCCCACTTCTCAGCACCTAGGACTCTTAGGAGCTGCACCTTTGGAGAGCTCAAAGGCAAGGTCTGACTCTCATGGTCACCTTCCCTGAGTCAGATAAGGCCCCAGCTGGGTGCAGGCCCCATCCAGGATTAGGGTTGTGGTGGAATTGGGGCTTGGGTGCTGTGAGGGTTTTCGTTTCCCTTGGTGATGAGGTTCTGAGGGCCGTAGACAGCCAGTGCCTACTTTAGTTACCACGGCATGTGCCCATCACCAAGCCAATGATGAACAGCCATTGTTGGGCTGCCTCTTAGCGATGGCCTCCTTTTCTTGGGACACTGGAGGTCATAAGTCGACCTGCCCTGCCTAACCTGCTGGTGAAGATTCTGGAATCACTTCCCTGTAACACCATGGGGCTTGGGACACTGCGTTTTACCTGAGTCTCAGTTTTCTTTGCCTGTTACGTAGGCACCATGACTATTTGCCACGTGAGAAGGCTCTTTGTAGATATAAAGTATTCAGCCAACCTCCGGGCTCGGGTCATCTGAGGGGGATTGAGGACCTACAGGGACTCACTCGCAAAGGATGATACCATCTTTGAGGCCGTCCATGAAGTTGTTGCCGATGCGGCGCCCCGTCACCCCCTCGATCCACTCTCTCAGCTCCTGCTCCCGCTGGTGGTCATACTTCTGGGCCAGCTGGGGGTTGGGGGTATAGAGAGGGTGGTGAGGACACAGGCAATGGAGGGAAGCCTTGGTTCCCTGGATCCAGTTGGAGCCTCCCATCCCAACTAAGGCAATTCTGTCCCAGTGTCCACTGGGGGGGCTGAGTGGGCTGAGGGCCAAGACTGAGGTGGCACCTGCCCAGGGGGCCATTCCGGGCATTCTGAGGTTTGGCACCAGAAATTGTAGACAAGGAGGTGGGTGGAGAGCCGGATCCTCAAGCTGGAGGGTGGTGCCTGGCCTCCTGGTTCCCCCTCCAGGCCAAACTTGGGGCTTAACTTCCCATGGCCCAGCCCCCTCAACCCCCATTTTGGAAGAGGGGGTGCCTCAGGCAGGGGAGGAGGAAAGCTAAGAAAGAGCCCTGGATGCTGCCTTGCAGCGGAGACTACTGTGTCTTATATCTGTGTCTCAGGGTCACCGCAGGTCCTCTGCCCACCCCCGTCCTTGGCTAGAAGTGGGGGGCTTGCCTTTGTCCCACTTCTGATCCTCGCCTCTCTGTATTTCTGTCTAGTTCTCCAGTCCCTGTCTCCTCTGTCTCTCCCCTTACAACCCCAGCTCTGTCTGTCCTTTGGCCCTGTCTCCAGGTCCCCATCTCTGGGTAGCTAGTCCTTGTCCAGCCAGTAGTGGGGCTCCTGGCTTTTGCATCTCTGTCCCTGTAAGTCAATTTCCCGGGCTTTGACCTCAGATTTGCAGCCTCCGATGGGGGTGGGGCTCCTCGGCTGTCCCCTCCAGCCTAGCTCTTATCTGGCTCCTGTCCCACCCCCTATCCTGTCTTCCTGTCGAGTGGGAGCCCCCAGAATCTGTCTACTTCCCCCTCCTTCCCTCTCCCCACTTTGCCCTCACTCCCACATCTCTAGAGTCCTCCAGCCCAGCCAGGCTCCCAGCCCCTGGGGGATTGAGCTGCCCCTTCTCCTGGGTGGGAGGGGGCAGCCCCTCACCTGGCCCTGGCCCTGCCACCCCCCTCCCCATCAGCCCGGCTTTATAAAGCAAACCCGCCCTTATATAGCAGTGGCCCAGGCTCCCTGAGGCCGCCTTATATGGCTTGGCGGCTCCGTGCGACTCTGGGGCCGGCGCTGGGGTGAAGGGGGCGGCGCTGGGATCTGACTCCCGCCAGCGCACCCGCCCCCTCCTCCAGCCCCCTCCTCCAGCCCCAGAATCCCCCTACCCAGGTTCTAATCCCGGCTTCCCGCTTCCTTGCTGTGGGACCCTGGGTAAAGTCATCCTGAACCTCAGTGGTACCCTCTGTCGAATGGAGCTGGGACTTCTGCCCCAGCTGTGCTCTGGGAGTGTCCCAGTGGGACCAGGCTTCAAGTTCCCTGTCTTGGAGATACTGACCTATTCTGGCGTGCATATTGGGTAGGGGTGAGTTCAGGGTCCCAGTTCTGTACCTGCCTTTCCTTGGCCCCCAGCTACTCGCCCTTCTGAACCTCAGTTAACCCATCCATAGCATGGTGTTCTGGTGTCTTCCAGCACTGCAATTAGGAAGTCCTTTTGGGGGTGGGGGACCCCTGAGGCTTACTCCTTACCCTCCCCAACTAGCTCCCTCTCCCTTCCTGATCTCCCCCACTTTTTTCACCTCCTAGGAAACCCAGCTGTCAAGCGTTCCTAATTTCTTTGTCATGCTGTGAGAAAAATCAAGTATTTCCTCTGTGTCCCCAAGGAGAACACCAAAGTCTGAGGGAGGACTTGGATCAGGTGGGTATCTTTGCAGTGCTCTTTGTTTATGGGTGACTGGGTGCCCCCATCTCACTACCCAAAGCAGCTGAGGGCTCTGGGATATTCACAAGGGACAGAAAACCAGCTCTGCCCGGTACCTTTCCCTCTTCCCCTCTCAGGGTCCAGGTCACATAGGATAGGCAGAAGTTCAGGGAACCCCAAGAGAGGGGCTTCTGACCTGGAGAGTGTGTGGGCCAGAATAAGCAATCCTTCTAGTCTTACCTTGTTCTTGACCTCAGCTGACAGCCCATAGGCGGGGCCTCTGTTGAAGTGAGCAGAAGACATGCTGACCAGAGGGCTCTGGTGGGGACAACTGTGACGCTGAGAACCAGAGTGGTACCAGCTGAGGCTGTGTCTGCACCCTCTTCCCTCCTCACACGTTTTTGAAGCTCCAGAGGTGGCCCGGGTCTCTTCCAAGGCCCTCCCATTGGCTGCAGGGGCTTGCCAAGGGGCGGGGCGCCTCCCCCTACGTTGGCCACCCCCCTCCCTCGTGATGTCAGGGCCTTGGTATTGGGAGCTGATTGTGTCATTGTTTCCACCTAGAGGGGCAGCCTGCATTATTCTGAGAGGGGGCTTGGTCAGACAGAGTCCAACTTTCTCCCCTAACCCAAGCCCCTGTTACTGTTCACTGCGTCCCTGGCTGGGTCTCTAAGGCTCTTTATTTCTGAGGTCATCACCCTTTGTCCCTCTCCAATCCTGAGCCAGCATCGTCATCCATGGTAGTTTAGCCAGCACCACTCTGGGCTTAAGTCCAGACACCAATAGTCTATATATAGCCTTAGGCAAGTCCCTTCTGCTGTCTGATCCTCTATTGCCACATCTGTAAAATGGGCTAATGATAGCGCCTGCCTTGTGGAGTGTTGTGAGGAGCAGAAGGAATATTGCCCCCAACCGCCCAGTGCAGTGCCTGCCTGGGGAGGAGCTCAGGCAGTAGCAGTTTTTTTGTTTTTTGTTTTTTTTAAAGAGAGAGGGACAGTGAGAGAGACAGAGAAAGAGAGAAACAACTTTATTTAGTTTTTCACATGGCCTTAGTTGCTCCAACACTCAGTTGTGTATGTGGTGCTGGGGTTTGAACCCTGGTCCTCGTGCTTGCCAGGCAAGGGCTGAAACCACTGAGCCACCCCGCTCCAGCCCCAGTAGCAGTATTTCTGCTGAGGATCTGGTACTCCAGTTCTGTCCCCTCCAGCCCCTCAGAAGATTCTGGGGGCACAGAGATCCTGGATGTACTCTCCCCATCCACCTGTGTGTCACCTGTAACATGAAATGACAGTTTTAGTGAGTCCTGGGCCTGTGTCCTACCCCAGCCAGGCCGGGCCAGCTGGACATTCGCAAACAGCTCTACCTGGCCAACTCACATCCCTGGACCACAGGGATGGATGTCATATCCATAACATGCAACGTATGTCAAGGCCATGACAGTGACAATTGGATGACATTTCAGCAACCTGCCATACAATGATGATATATTATGCTTTTTTATTTTTTTTTTCTGATAGTACTAGGGATTGAACTTGGGGGTACTTTACCACTGAGTTACATCCACAGCCATTTTTATTTTTTATTTTTATTTTTTTAAATAAAGAGAGAGGGACAGTGAGAGAGACAGGAAGAGAGAAACAACTTTATTTAGTTTTTCACATGGCCTTCGTTGCTCCAACACTCAGTTGTGTACGTGGTGCTGGGGTTTGAACCTGGGTCCTTGTGCTTGCCAGGCAAGCGCCGAAACCACTGAGCCACTGCTCCAGCCCCCATTTTTATTTTTTTATGTTGAGACAAGGTCTTGCTAAGTTGCTGAGGCTGGCCTCAAACTTGTGATCCGCCTGCCTCAACCTCCAAAGTTGCTGGAATTATACGTGTACACCATTGCACCCAGCTCAGAATTTTTAAACAATTGTGATCTTGAAATTGAGCCCAGGGCTTTGTACATCCTAGGCAAGTGCTGTACCACTGAGCTATCTCCCCAGGCAGGGCTGAGAAGAATTTGAAAGCAGGCCCTTGCCCCTGATTCTATGGGGTAAGGCAAGGTTTCTCAACCTTAGCATCCAGTCAAGGCTGGACGATTCTTTGTGTTGGGGGGCTCTCCTAGGCATTGCAAAACTTTAAGCAGCATCCTTGGCTTTTACTGACTAGATGCCAGTAGCACTCCCTTAGCTTGACGGGAATTTATACAGACATTGCCAAAAGTCCCCTGGGTCTGGCGAGTGAGGCAGCGGCCCCCTGGGCAAGGCAACATGCTAAGGAAGAGTTGATGGCTTGCCATGATATTCTGAAAATACACTGGAATACATCAAACGAGCTAGCAATGAGCACCTACTATATACCAAGTGCTCTGCATCGGGTAACTCTTTCCTCGCAGCAGCCCATGAGGTGGGTTCCATATGAGGCACAGAGAAGTGAAGCTGGCCCTGTGGATCACACAGCTCCAAGCGGGCACAGCCGGAATCGAGCGTGCTGATTGCTGGATCCTGCCCCGGCTGAGCTGGCCGCGCGTCGTGCTGCGCACGTGAGGACCCGGCCTCGGCTCTGCTCGCAGCGGGCGTCCGCTGGTGGCCCGGGAGGGGCGGGGCCCGGTGGGGGTCCGGGCGGCGGTGACGTCACGCGCTGACTCACCCGGCTGCGCTCCCCGGCCGGCTGCCGCTTGGCCATTTATAGCATCCGCTCGGCCTCTGAAGTCACTGTCCAGGCACGACGGGGGCGGGGTGGGGGAGCTCTTGGCTCGCCCCGCGACGGGGCAGCCCGGAGTCCCCCGAAGGGGCAGTCCTCTGTGAGTCTGCCTCGTCCCTCCGATTCTCGGTCTGTGACTCGGTAGCTTTCGCCCGGTCTGTGTCGCCAAGCTTTTTTCAGTCTCTGGCTTTGTCCCTCTGTCTCTCCCTCCCACCCTGTATGGCTCTCCGAATCTGCCTGGTTCCCTGACTCCTCTGCCCTCATGTCGCTCTCTCCATCCATCTCTCCATCTCTCCGTTTCAGTTCCAGGGCTCTGACACTTTCTGGGTCTCTCTCTTGATGTCGCTGTATTGTCTCCGTCCCACTCCAGTGTCTGTCGGGTAGATAGCAATAGAGGCAGAGAGAAGGGGCTGATCCCATCCCGAGGCGACAGCCCCATCACTGAGGCCCACGTGCAGTCACCTGCTCAGCTCCCACCTGGCATTTCCCAGGGGGTGCCTGGTTCTCCTCTAAATGTTCCTTGTAAGGAACAGCGTTTCCTGAAGAGTCCAGATCAGCTCTGAAAGAAAATCTGGTGCCCCGCTCTGCTGAGACTAAAGACCCGCTCACCTCTACCTAAGGCAACCTGGGGAGACAGTTGAAGGCGAGCCGCACCTGCTTATGGGGGTAGCCTCTCTTTGCCAGCCGGCTCCTGGCCTTGCTTTTCCCTCCAGAAAACAGGCAGAGGCCCTTGTGTTTCAGGAGGGCTCGCTTGGTGCCAGACATTGTACCAAACACAGTCGCCTTCAGTCTTCACCACCCACTCAGGGTGGAAATGCTCAGACCTATTTCATAGGTAAGGAAACTCCAGGTTCAGAGAAGCCAAGCCATTCTCCCAGGCTCACACTGCTCATACTATTGCTTCTAGATCCTTCCAGATGCGTTTTATGAGTCACCAAGTGTGTTCCCACCTCAGGGCTTTTAGAGACGTAGTTCCTGCAAGTACAAATAAATAAATAAATAATAAAAGGAATTGGAGGCTGGAGTGGTGGCTCAGTGGTTCCAGCGCTTGCCTGGTATGCGAAAGAAAGGACGCAGGTTTGAACCCCAGCACCACATACGCAACAAAATGTTAGAGCAACGAAAGCCATGTGAAAAAGTAAATAAAAATTGTTTCTCTCTCTTAAAAAGAAAGAGGGGGATTGGGAGTGTAGCTCAGTGATAGAGAGCACCCCTAGGTTCAACCCCTGTAGTGGAGAGGGGAGGGAAGGAAAGCAGGAAAAAAAACTTGTTCACTTAATAAGTACAACTAAAGTGGGTAACCAGGGTCTGGGACTCACATCTGTCTGACACATGGATGCTTAACTATACATGAAGGAAAGCACCTTCTGGACTGAGGACAGTGAGGGGTGGGGGTGGGTCCCCTTTATATTTCCAGTTTTCCTCTCCCTGGAAGAGCAATTAGGGGAGTGGTCAGGGGGTGTGTGTCACAGGCTGTGGCTGGGACTATTACAGATCATTCTACAACTTGTCCAATCTAGACACTCCCTTGTCCAGCATTGAACTTTGCAAGGAAATATTTTCAAGAGAATTTAAAAAAAAATCTGACTGGAGACTGTCAGGCTGACAGAAATCAGAATGCATAACAGACAATGCAGGAATCTGTTGAGAGATTCTTTATCTGTCTTCCTCTTCTTTTTTTTTTTTTTTTTTTTTTTTTTTTTTTTTTTTTTTTTTTTTTTTTTTTTTTTTTTTTTTTTTGGTTTGGTTTGGTACCAGGGATTGAACCCAGGGTGCTTAACCACTGAGCCACATCCCCAGCCCTTTTTATTATTTTGAAATGAGGTCTCCTTAGGTTGCTCAGGGCCTCATTAAACTGTTGAAGCTGGCTTTGAGTTTGTGATCCTCTTGCCTCAGCCTCCCAAATTGCTGGGATTACAGGTGTGCACCACCACCTCTGGCAATTTATTGAGACATCTCAAAATGATAAATGTCCTTAACTTCCGAACCAGCATGTCCTCTTTTTAAGAGTATTATGAAGGGTGCTGGAGCAGTGGTTTGGGAGTTACAGTGTTTGCCTGGCATGTATGAGGATGTGGGTTCGAACCCCAGCACCATGTATACAACAAAGTGTTGGAGCAACAAAAGCCACATGAAAAAACTAAATAAAACTGATTCTCTCTCCCTCTCTCTCTCTCTCTTCTCCAAAAAAATAAAAGAGTATTATGAAGAAATATAAGCATAGGTGTGAAGAATGAGAATATGTGTAAGAGCATTTATTGTAGTGGTCTTGTCACGCTTTGGGTCCATCAACAGGTCAACAGGGGACAAAGGAGATAGACACAAATGGATCCAGAATATACAGTGCTTTGTTTCAACAAAATGAAAGCACAGTGGCTCTGTATTTAAATGCAGGGGCTCCCAGAAAGGTGCGGTGGCACACACCTGTAATCTAAACTACTCTGAAGGATCACAAGTTCAAGGCCAGTATGGCTGACTTGGTGAGATCCTGTCTCAAAATAAAAAGGATCATGCGTGGTAGGGAGCTAGGTGGTAGTTCAGTGGATTCAATCCCCAGTACTGAAAAATAAAAATAAACATAAAAAATGAAAAAGGAGGGACTCTGGGTCCATGACCTACAAATTTGAAACCTGTCCTGGTGCTTCCTGGCTATTTGATCTTAAACAGATATCTTTTTTTTTTAAGAGAGAGAGGGACAGTGAGAGAGAGAAATCTGTCTTAACCCCCCCTTTTTTTTTTAGAGAGAGGGACAATGAGAGAGAGAGAAAGAGAGAAACAATTTTTATTTAGTTTTCCATGTGGCTTTCATTGCTCCTAGACTTTGTTGTGTATGTGGTGCTGGGGTTGAACTTGCATCCTCCCGCATGCCAGACAATTGTCGTAACCGCCGAGCCACCACTCCAGCCCCTGTCTTAACCTTTCTACATATCAATTTCCTCCTCTGGAAAATGGATATGTTAATAGTGTTTGCCTCCTAGATTTTCTTTCTTAAAACTTTTTTTTTGAGATAGGCAGAGAGGGACAATCAATTTAATTTATTTTTACATCAGGCCTTTGTTTCTCCAACACGTAGTTGTATATGTGGTGCTGGGATTCTAACTCAGGTCCTTGTGCATGCCAGGCAAGGGCTCAAACTGCCAAGCCACAGTTCAAACATCCCCCCTTTTTGAGAAATTATAAACTTACAGAAAATTTGCAAAAATAAGATGGAGAATTCTTATTTACACTTCAGCCAGCTGCCTCTAATGTTAACACCTTACATAATCATAAATTTATCAAACTAAGAAATTAACTTTGGTACAATTCTACCACTAACCTATATACTTGATTCAGATTTCTTTAGTTTTCTATCTCCACTGACGTCTCAGGATTCAATCAAAGATCTCTCCTTGTGATTAATTGTGATGTCTCTTTTGATTCCTCTAGTGTGTGACAGTCCATCAGTCTTTCATGACCTTGACACTTGTGAAGAGTACTGGTTAGTTATTTTGCAGATTCCCCTGTTTGGTTTAAGTTGACTAGACTGAAGTTTTTGCGTTGCTGGGAAAGACGCCAGAGAGATGACGCTGAGCCTTTAGTGCATCCTAGGAAGGGCTTCATGATGTCATCGTGACTCATTTCTGGTGATATTAACCATGGTCACTTGGTTGAGGTGATGTCTGCCAGGACCCTCCACTCTGAATCTACTACTTTTTTTTATATACTGGGGATTGAACCCAGGAGCTCTTAATCATTGAGCTACATCTCCAATCCTTTTTATTGCTCGAGTCAGGGCTCGCTACGTTGCCCAGGTTGACCTCAAACTTGTGATCCTCCTGTGACAGCCTCCTGAGCATCTGGATTACAGGCGTGTGCTGCCCTCCCGGCGCCTTTCACGCCTGCACGCTGGAGTACGCTAGGGTCTCGCACGCAGTGTTGTGTTCGGTGCCAATGAATATACAAGCGAGCAAATATCCTTGTTTAAATCGACTCCTTCTGGAAGCGTAAATAGGAAAATGGAAACCATGGCTGCTTCATGAGGCGGGACCCTGGGCACTGTTCAGGCCGCAGCCAGGTCAGCGACCCCATCGCAGCGTCAACTGCGCCTAAGCGCGTAGAAGGCACTACCGACCCCAAGTGGGCGCTTCGTCTTGCCCTTGCCCGGAGGGGCGTGGGAGCCGTCTAGCCCGGCAGCTGATTGGCTACAGTTTCTCTTGGATTGGCCAATCACAGGAGCCCTGATGAAGCGGATGTGCTGCGTCTGCGCAGAGTTGGTAAGGCATTCTTAAGGGTATCCTTGAGCTCCTGTCAGTTCCCTGAGTCAGGAAACCTGAAGAACTGCAGAAATGGGGTTGTTTATTTATACATGTATTTATTTCTGTATTATTTTTATTTTTGGTACTGGGGGTTGAACTCAGGGGCGCTTTAACACTAAGCTACAACCCCAGCCCTTTTTATTTTTCATGGTGAGACAGGGCCTCACAAAGTTGCTGAAGCTGACCCCGAGCATGCCATCCTCCTCCCTCAGCCTCCCCAGCCGTTGGGATTACAGGCGTGCACCACAACGTCTGCCTCAGAATGGGTTCATGAGCACCGGTAGCTCTCCTTGCCGAGGGCCATGGCTACTGCTAAGACCCTGTTTTGTGTGCTAATCCATCTGGGTTATTAACAGCCAGAGCTGGGTGTCTCTGGAAGAACCCAGGAGACCCCCAACCTCACCTCGAATCTTGTCACATTCTCCCCTAATTACTCCACTCCAGTCAAAGACTTTGTGGTTGGTCCCTGGGCTCAAAGTGGTCCCCAAATATCCAGAGGGCTCACTCACAGCCTCTAGGTCTTCACTCAAAGGCTAACTCAGTGAGGCCTTGCCTAAAACACCTGGTTCCCAACTGTACCCCCACACATCCACACACCCTTGGACTTCCTTTTCTCTGCTTAATTTTTCTCTAAATCACTTATCAATTAAAAAGTTGATTGTGTAGGAAGTTGCTACTGAGGATGGAATCCACAGCCTCCCAAATGCTAGGCAAGAACTTTACCACTGAATGATACACTCAGACCTTAAGGTTGATTTAAAAAAAAAGAGAGGAAGAGAGAGAGAATCAATTTTATTTATTTTTAAATTTGGCCTTCGTTTCTCCAACACTTAGTTTTGTATGTGGTGCTAGGGTTTGAACTTGGGGACTCACGCATGCAAGGCAAGTACCATAACCACCAAACCACCGCTCCAGGCCTCTTCAGTTCTTTTTTATACTCTTCTCTAGGAACTGAGGGCTCCCTCCCTTACTGCTGTCATGGGAAGCCAAGGTGAGCTAACAAGCCTGAGGCTCTGGACAGCCTATGCAGTCCATTAGCAGGATGGTAACGATGTGCAGGTCCAATGCAAATGCAAACAAATTAGATATACCTCTATTTTTTTTAGAGAGGGAGAGAGAGAGAATCAATTTTATTTATTCTTTCATCTGGCTTTTGCTTCTCTGACATTAGTTGTGTACATGGTGCTGGGGTTTGAATCCAGATCCTCAGCCATGCCAGGCAAGTGCTCTACCACTAAGCCACCACTCCAGCCCCATGACTTAAATTATAAAGAGGCAAGCAGGATGCAGTAGCACGTGCCTGCAATACCAGCTACTTGGGAAGCTGAGGCAGGAGGATCAAGGGTTTAAAGCCAGGTTAGGCCACTTAGCAAGAGCCTAACCTGGATGTGGATGTGGCTCAGTGGTAGAGCACCACTGGGTTCAAAACTCTGTGTGTGTGTGTGTGTGTGTGTGTGTGTGTGTGTGTGTGTGTGTGTGTGTGTTTAGAAAGTCATAAAGCTACACAGACTCTGGCCATGACCACAGCGCACAATAGAGCCACCAGAGAATTTCATGAGCTGTCCTCAGTTTCAGTTTCAGATCTTCTGTACTCAGGAACCACCTGTGGAAAGGAAAATAGGAGCTGAGTGTTAGAGAGAGGGAGGGGAATGCTGGAGAGATACAGGGAAACCCCCAAATTTCCCTACCCAGAATTGACAAAGGGCTGCAAGGAGACAGAAGTTGGTAAGAAGCTAACAACGTAATGCAGCCACCTTTGGGTCTGTGGAAAGATGGGGAAGACAGTGGTTAGGTGATTAGTCAGTGGTGCAGAGGGACTCTCAGGGGGCTTATTTTGTTTCTTTTTATTTTTGGGTAGCAGAGACTTAACCCAGGGATGCTGAACCACGGACCCACATCAAGTCATTTTTTTTTATTTTTTATTTTGAGACAGGGTCTTACTAACTTGCTAAGTTGCTGGGGCTGGCCTCAAACTTGCAATCCTCCTGCCTCACCCTCCCGAGTTGCTGGGATTACAGGCATTCGCCACCATGCCAGGCTCTGGGGGCTTATTTTCAAGTCTCTAACAGATGGGGGGCAAAAGTAGAATCCCAACAAAAAGGGACACTTGCTAGAGGTTACATGTAGGATGACACTTAGAAATACTCTGCTACTCATTGATTCATTTAATTATTTTTCAGGGCAATGGACTGAATCCAAGACTGCATCACACATGCTAGACAAGCACTCTGCCACTGACCTAAATCCCCAACCCCTCAGTTATTCATTTTTATAACAATTACCTCACCTAGCATGCATGAGGCCCTGGGATCAATCCCCAGTACCATAAGAAACAAACAAGCAAAACAAACAATTACCTATTGAACACCTAGTATGTTCCAGGCCCTGTCCTAATGTTTGGAATGACACACCCAAAACAGAATAAAAATTCCCTGGGCTAGGGATATAGCTCAGTGGTAGAGCACTTGCCTAGCATGCATGAGTCTCTCGATTTGATCCCCAGCTCCACTCATATAAAAAAATTCCCTGTACTTCTTGGAGTTTCTGGTAAATAGAGCGAGCTTTGAAAAGAATACATCAAGCCAGGCATGGTGGCACACCTGCAATCCCAGCAGCTCAGGAAGCTGAGGCAGGAGGATCACAAGTTCAGCAACTTAGCGAGACCCTAAGCAAGTTAGTGAGACCCTGTCTCAAAATTAAAAAATAAATAAATAAAAAGGTCTGGGACTGTGGCTCAGTAGTTAAGCACCCTTGGGTTCAATCCCCAGTGCTTTGAAAAATACATTAGCATGATAATAAAAACGACTCCTATTCACTGAGCACCAACTACAGGCCCTACACTAATCCTGTGTGACCCTGTCTACTTTTCATAACAGCTTTCTGAGATGCTTTTGTTATCCCCATTTTACAGAGGCAGAGACTGAGGCTGAGCAAGAGAAAAATCAGATGACTGAGGACACGCAGCTAGTAAGGGACAGGACTTGGATTCCAGTCAAGATCTGCTGGGATCCAAAACTAACACATCATAACCAAGCACGCAATAGATATCCAGCGCATTCGGGAAGGGCACAGGGAGAGGTGGGGTCTGCAGGGATATGAAGTAATAACAGGCGAAATGAGAAAATTCATGGAACATGCAGTCCCTCTGTTGCAAATAATCAGCACTAGGTCTGGAGGGAGGCAGGGGCAGAAAAGGGCAGGGGGTCGAGAGCAGGAGTAGATGACAAAGACCAGAGCCATAGTTGAAGGGGTGAGAGAAGAGAGCCCACCAATCCCCACCGTAGGTAGCTCAAACCAGGGCAGAGAGGGCTGCACAGAGCGGTCAGGGTCCTATACCTGCCTGAGCTTTGGCTGCATGTAATCACCCATTTTCTTCCACTCTAATGAAACTCCTGAGGCTGGGCGACTTTATAAAAAATGAGTTTTTATGTAGCTCACAGCTCTGGAGGCTCAAGGACCCACATTTGGGGATGCCCACTTGCTCGCAGAATACCAAGTCAGCACAAAGCATCACAGGGCAAGACACCAAGTTCACGTATGTCTTTTGGTTTTTCTCCTTTTTTGTATTAATTATTATTATTATCATTA
Organism: Aplodontia rufa; assembly: GCA_004027875.1. NCBI lineage: Eukaryota > Metazoa > Chordata > Mammalia > Rodentia > Aplodontiidae > Aplodontia > Aplodontia rufa. The sequence goes on from PVKS010015695.1 coordinate 39,001, forward strand.
TTATTATTATTTGAGAGAGAGGGGGACAGTGGTAACAGAGAGAGAAAGAGAGAATCAATTTTATTTAGTTTCTCATGTGGCCTTCATTGCTCTGACACTTCCCTGCATATGTGGTGCTGGGGTTCAAACCCTCCTCCTTGCCCATGCCAGGCAAGTGCTGGAACTACTGAGCCACCACTCCAACCCCCTTCTTTTTTATTTTTATTACCTATTTATTATTGTTTTTATAAAGAGAGAGAGGAACAGTGACAGAGAGAAAGAGAGAATCAATTTTATTTTTTCATGTGGCTTTCGTTGCTTGGACACTTTGTTGTGTACGTGGTGCTGGGGTTCGAACCCGCGTCCTTGCCCATGCCAGGCAAGCGCTGTAACTGCTGAGCCACTGCTCCAGCCTCCTTAATATTTTTTGAAATGAAGTCTCCTATGTTGCCCAAGCTGGCCTTGAACTTGTGACCATCCTGCCTCAAGTAGCTGGCACCACCACATCCAGCTCTCCACTTCCTCTTATAAAGTCACCAATCGTGAAGGCCCTGTTCTGCTGCGCTTCTCTCATCCTAATCACCTCCTAAAGGTCCCACCTCTGTTGGATGTTTTTCACCTTCAATGATTGGACACTTAAGAGTCCCATAACATCAGAGACCCTCCCAGACTTGGGCTAGTCAGACCCACTATGCTGTGGCTGAGACAGAGTCATATAGAGACACACGGGTTATTGTCATGAACATAGCCACACACATAGAGCCAGAGCTTATGCAATTGAAGACACCCACTGGTAGTCATGCACAATCATGTAAGGAGACAGCTATGGGGTACTACACACAGTCACATGTGTCTCGACAGTGGAACGCAAGCATTCACCCACAAATCAGTGACTCGTGGAGACTCATACACAGTCGACCCACATTAAGGTGTGGAACGATCATGGAAATGTCAACGCACATGCTGCCAGTGCCTCAGTAGCGGGATAGGTTCTACTTCCCCACAGTCACAGATATCCAGAAGTTGGTTCAGTTACAGGCGTACATGCAGCTACTGACACATGGACACATTTATGTACTCACACTGACATGCTGTCATATACAGTAATGCCCACAGACACACAGGGCCAGCCATCACTGACCCATGCTTTCATAGTCATGTACACACCTACAGACCTTTGGTAGAGTTCTGCATTAAAAAA
>PVKS010015696.1:0-45463 GCA_004027875.1 Aplodontia rufa
TATAGCGTGGAGGAAAAACAGCCTGTTTAACAAATGGTGCTGGACAAACTGGACAGCCATATGCAGGCAACTGAAATTAGATCCTTATCTCTCACCTTGCACAAGAATCAAATCAAAATGGTTCAAAGAGTTAGAAATTAAACTATCAACTATACAATAGCTAGAAGAAAAATAGAATCAACACTTAACCACATTGGTACAGGCATTTCCTTCCTTAATAAGACTCGCTTTATATATGAATTAAAGCCAAGAATTAATGAGTAGGATGCTTTTAAACTGAAAAGCTTCTGCACAGTTAGAGAATTAGTCAAGAATGTCAAGAGAAAACCTACAGAATGGGAGAAAACCATTGCCTGCTATGCTTCCAACAGGGACTATAATATTCAGAATATAAAAAGAACTCGAAAAACTGAATACCAAAAACACAAATAGGCAAGGAAACTAAACAGAAACACTAACACACTGTTCATGAGACTGCAAACTTGGATAGCCACTCTGGAAAGCAGTACGAAGACTCCTCAAAAAACTAGGAATGGAACCACCTTAAGACCCAGCTATCCCATTCCTGTGCATTTTCCCAAAAGAGATAGAATGGGCATAACCAATATTTATAGCTACACCAATGTTTCTAGCAGCTCAATTTACAAAAGCTAAACTATGAAACCAACCCAGCTGCCCCTTGCTGGAGGAGTGGATTAAAAAAAAACATATATATATATATATATACACACATACACACATACATATACACCCACAATGGAGTTCTACTCTGCTACTAGGGAGAACGATATCATGGCATTTTCACCCAAATTAATGGAGATGGAAAAATTATGCTGAGTGAAATATCCCAAACTCACTCAAAGACTGAAGAGCAGAATGTTTTCTCTCATATGTGGAAGTTAGAGTAAAACCTAAGACAGGATACAAAAGCTGGGGGAACCATAACTTTTGAGGTGGGGGAGAAGGGATGGAGGCAAGGAGGAGAGGGAGAGATAAGGGAAATTATCAATACAACTGGGAACCTTTGACTCCCATGAGAAGCCTAATTATACACAGACAGGAAGAGAAACTCAGAAATTTCAAAAATTAATATATATGTATATGCTGATTTACAATTATAGCATGGGAGTATTACAGAGGAGACATGAGATTGGGGAATGATGAACGAGGGGAGATCTTAGACTAGAATCAGCCTTAACTTACTATGTCAATATCCATGTATGCAAGAATATGTAACAACAATTCCTTCTACTATGTAAGACTATGTTGTACAAATAAAAACTACATTAAATGTAAAAAAAAAGAAACCCTGATTAAGTAAAGCATCATTTTGCTCTACATACAATGATATTAGTGACAAGGACCATATTTCCCAATCAATAGAGAATATATACTAGTCCCTAACATCAGTGAAATATGTAAAGATAAAAGAAAAATATTAGAAATTTATTCTGTAGTCTCCAGGGGAAATGCTTGCATATAAATAGGAAGTATTCTCACATTATTTAACTACACATAAGTGGTTTAATACATCATACCAAATAAAAACCAAGCATTTCCATAGTACTAATACAATAGAAACTGCACTATCAGGAAAAGCAAGGTCAGAGGCAGTGCACCCTGAACTTTTCAACTGCAGCATTTACATGGTTTCACAAACCATATGCAGCTTAGATGTTTGATCTCTTTTCTATATCTTAGGATATAGAATTTTAAAAATAAGTAAAGAAACACAAAAGTAAATATGGCTAACATGAACATGTAAATTGAGACAATTTGAACTAAGAAAAAGTTACCATTTTAATAATTATCAGCAACTATTGGTCCCCATATATTTCCAGGACAGAATTAAATTCTACTCTATTGATTATTTCACATCAATATCAGAACTTTTTTCCTGGAAAATGAGTAAAAATCACTGAATAAATCATGTTTTCATGATTCAGAATTTAATTATTTTTTAAGGACAGAAGGACCGTGAGAGAGACAGAGATAGACAGAATCAATTTTTATTGAGTTTTTCACATGGCTTTCCCTGCTCTGACACTTAATTGTGTACGTTGGTGCTGGGGTTTGAACCAGTGTATTTGCACATGCTGGGCAAGCTCCGTAACTGCCGAACCAATGCTCCAGTCCGTGGAATTTTTATATTTGATATTGAACAGATCACTTAAAATTATTTAAACTTATAAGCTCAGAATTGCAGGTTGCAAATAAATATAAACACATACATCAGCATAGTGAATGGATATATGATAATTTACCCATGTAGAATTGTTTATTGTAACTAAGAAAATAAGATATTCCCATATCTTCTGACAATTGAAGGATAAAATAAATTATAGAGAAAATTTCAGGACATCTTTATTATTGTAGTGGATTTCAAATGAAAAATTTGTAATAGTATTTGTTTTAGCTCTTGGTTAGAGTATGGACAAAGAGCAATTTAATAAACATAGTAAATTAATGTCTGTAGCATCAAGGATGACGGGATTTATTCTCAAAGCAAAGTATACTATAAAATGTTCCATCTCTTGCAGAGTTCTCAATAGTAATTATAAAAGCATATCAGTGCTGGACATCACAAGAAATGAACAATTATTTTGAATGGAAATGTCAAAAGAAAAATTGATTTATTTTGAAATCAAACGAAGTTTAAATTTTTGGTGCTAAAAAATACAAAATTACAAGGATCGGTAAAATGCGTAAAACTACGGGTTCATATAACATAATGGGTATTAGGATTTTAGTTGCAAACACAAATCAGTAAATGAGCACCAATAGTAATATTGGAAATGATCTGTCCCTGCTATGACAGAGTTATCAGAGAGTGGGCCAAGCAAAGCCAAGGGAATTAAGAAAGGAAATAACATTTACAACAAACCTGTCTTCAATGCTGTCAATAGGGATACTAAAATCACCTAAGATTAATAGGCTATGTGATTCCAGAGAGAGTTGAGAAAGAAAATCTATAAATTCATTAAGAAAACGTGTGGTTTCTCAAAGAGATCTGTAAATTAAAAGTGTTACTGAAGCTATATGCTAAGAACAGTTACATATATAGAAAGGGACACAATTGAGATGTTTTGATTTTGTAGCAGAATACATTAAAGAAATGATTTAGTTCCAACCTTCACAGGCCAAAACAAACTTTCACTACATAAGTTAGGGATATAAGAAGATTTATGAAACCCAAAACAAGATTTTAATTGCATGGTAGCTTTATTATCCAACTTAATCCAAGCCTTTGTTAAAATGTTGAATTTAGCACTGACTCTGCAATGTTGGTAGCAATTATTCATTGCTATATTATTTCATTATACTAAATTACAAATAATTTGCTCTAAAATATACAACTCTACATTTTTATGAATTTATTGATTTGCAAATTTGAAGATTTATACCATTTAATATACAAATATATCTTATATTTTCAAACAAAAGTAACTGTTTCTTTTTTCTTCTTTTAAAGAGAGAGAGAGACAGTGAGAGGGAAAGAGAGATTCTATTTTATTTGGTTTTTTTTACGTGGCTTTCATTGTTGTGACACTTTGTTGTGTATGTGGTGCTGGGGTTCAAATGCATGTCTGCATGTGTGCCAGGCCAGCACAATAACCACTCCAGCCTCAGTAACTAGGTATTTCAGGAAAGAACTTATTTCTTTTTTCTGTTAATGTACACTTTTTAAATCCTCTCGTGTCTAATTTTCTTTAGCTAATCCATTGGCTCATTCTAGCTAGAAGTGACACAGTAAATGGGCAAGCTATAAGCCTATCATTATAGATAAAACAACTAAGGCTCAAATACATGAACTATGTTTACTCAAATGCCCATGGATTTTTAGTTTTGAGACAGGATAACATTATAGATCACTGGAATTATACTATAGTATGATACTGTAAGTTTTAAGAGATATTCACTTATGAAAGTGATGAAAAAATCCCATTTTACTTTGAAACTAGCTCATGTGCTTTTGTGTTCAGTGAGTGCAAAAATGGGTAAGGACTTCACTTTGCCATGCCAAAGTTATTCATCCATAAAATGAGAACACTCATAGTACTCCAGGTCATTATAAGTAAGGCATTTCAGCAAGGCAAGCTACTGATCACCATGCCTGGTACATACAAAGTGCTCTTATCTTGCTTAATGTAGCCATTGTTATTGTTATCATCAATACTGTGTGGCAGATGGTCACACAAAATTTTTGTTAACTTGTTCACATAAACAAAATATTTTAAAATATGTAAAAATGAATGTGTTATTAAAAATAACAATGAACAATTGAATCAAATGTTAAAGAAAATTCCCTAACTACTTTGTCTTCATAAACATTTTCCTACTATTCACTTTTCTAAATTATTGCTTTAAATGTGTGACATTAAAATATCTGCAAGTTTGACAGTTTATATTCAGTTGTTTCCCCACTGGATCTTGTGTCCAATATTTCAAGTTAGACAGATAAAAAGGTTAGTCATTTGGAATTTATCTTAGTAAAGATTCCCTGAACCCTTTCTACCCTATGAAGCACAGTAAACTATACTACCATCAGAACTACTATGTCTGCACCCAAAAGGGAGAAGATATTTTGCATAAGTCATATTTAACAAAAACATAGTTTAGCATATCTTTTCACTTCACAATTGTTCTCCCTCGTTTTATTTTCTTCTGTGATAAAGCAGAATAGAAGGCCATACACACTAGATAAATCCAGTTTAAATGAAGATGTAAGTATACAATTAAGACATAATTTGGAGATAAGGTGTCCCCCTAAAAATCTCATTAAGCAATATATCAGTGTTCAGAGGTAAATGTATTCAATTTTGAGAGCCTTAACCTTATCAGTGGATTAATCTTTTTAAAGAATTTATAATTTTAATGGATTAGTGGGTGATAACTGTAGGCAGGTAGGACTTGGCTGGAGGAAGCAGGTCACTGAGGGCATGGCCTTGGGATTATGTTTTGTACCTGCCCCCGCCCAACTCTCTTACTCTCTGCTTTCTGCTCTCATGAGCTAAGCAGCTTTCCTCCTCCAGATTCTTCTGCTCTGATGTTCAGCCTCACCTGGGGTCCAGAGCAGTGGAGTCCATCCACCACAGACTGAACCTGAAAACATGAGACAAAACAAACTCTTTCTCTTCTATGCTGTTTTTGTCAGTTATTTTGGTCAGAGTGGCAACAACATGACCAACATGTAATATATAAAAATGCACAACAAATGTATCCTTCTCTTTATTCTGTCATATTTCAACTTTTTTTTTATCCCTTTTTAGTGTCTTCTATAAATTCTATAAGTTCTTCTCAGTCTTTTTTTTTTTGGACAGGGTTTGAACATAGGAACACTTAACTAATGAGCCATATTCCCAGCACTTCTTGTTTTATTTTTGTTTTGTTTTGTTTTGAGATAGGGCCTTACTAAGTTGCTGAGGCTGGCTTGAAAATTACAATCCTTGAGCCTCAGCCTCCCAGGCCACTGGATTGCAGACATGTGCCACTGTGCCTGGCTCTTCTCAGTCTTTTCATAGATTTGATATAATCTCAGAAATTTTTCATGGTTACTTTCTTTAAATTATTAAGGTGAAACCATTAGTTGCTATCTCTTTCTCTTTTTAATTTTTTATTCAAATTTTTATTTGTTGAACAATCAAACAAGCTTCTAATGAAATAATATATATATAAATTCTTAAAATTAGATTTACCCCCAAGAGCCCCCCCAATTACTAACCCTTATCCCTCCCCTCTCCCTCCTTTCCAATACATCTCTATATAGGCCTTAGGTTGTATGACATTACACCTTATCTGGATTTAAAACATGATAAGAGACCTCCTTTCTCAGTGGCCAGTGTCTAGTTCCAACTTCCACAGATGAGTGGAGATATTCGACCCTTGGTTCTCTGGGTTAAGCTGATTTTACTAAGCATAATTTCTTCCATAGCCATCTATTTACCTTCAAAGGCTGCAATATCATTGTTTCTAATTGCTGTGTAAAATTCCATAGTATATATGTACCACAGTTTTTGGATCCGTTCATCCAATGAGGGACATCTGGGTTGTTTCCATAGTCTAGCAATGGTAAATTGAGCTGCTATGAACATAGATATTGCTGTGTCACTATAATGTGCTATTTGTAAATCCCCTGGAAAGATTCCCAGGAGTGGAATAGCAGGGTCGTATGGTGGGCTCATTTTTTTGAGGATTCTCCACACTGCTTTCCAGAGGGCTGTACCAGTCTGCAGCTCCACCAACAGTGTGTTAGTGTCCCTATCTCTCCACAGCCCCTCCAGCATCAATTAGTGTTTATTTTCTTCATTTTTGCCAATCTGACTGGCATGAGGTGATATCTTACTGTAGTTTTCATTTGCATTTCCCTGATTACTAGTGATTTAGAGCACTTTCTCATGTGTTCATTGGTTTGGTCAATGTCCTCTGTTGAGAAGTTTCTATTTAACTCTTTGGCCCATTTATTGATTGTGTTGTTTGTGTTTTTGTAGTTGAGATTTTTGAGGATTTTGTAGATTCTGGCTATGAGGAATCAAAGCTCATGATTCTCTCCAATTCTGTAGGAAAACTCTTGACTCATTTGATTATTTCCTTGGCAATGCAAAGGCTTTTTAGCTTTATGGCATCCCAATGACTGATTTTTTACTTTATTTCCTTCACTTTAGGAGACATGCTGAGAAAGTCTTTGCCTACTCCCAAATGCTGAAGTGTTGGATCTAATTTGTCTTCCATCAGTTGCAAGGTAGCTGGTTTAATTCTTAGCTCCTTGGTCCATTTTGATTTGATTCTCATGCAAGGAGAAAGGTCTAATTTCAACTTTCTGCAAGTGGCTGTCCAGTTTGTCCAGCACCATTTGTTAAAAACTTTGTCTCTCCTCCATGTACTATTTTGTCCCTCTTTGTCAAAAATCAGATATTTAAAGATTTGCTATTCTCTTTCAACTACTGTTTTTCAAAATGCTCTGATTCAAAACACAGACTACCATCACCTCTTTTTCAAGTGATTGATCAAAATGCCTTATAATTTCTAACTTTTCAGATCTTCCTACCAGTAAATTCCACATATACCCAGCAATTTATTTCACTAGGTATTCATCACAATTTTTAAAATAGGAAGGTAGTGTAAAAGAAAGGAGACAGGGCTGGAGCGGTGGCTCGGCAGTTGCAGAGCTTTCCTGGCATGAGGGAGTACGAGGGTTCAAACCCCAGAACCACATACACAGAGAGGTCTCAGAGTGATGAAGGCCACATGAAAAACTAAGTAAAAAGCTGATTCTCTCTCTTTCTCTTTCTCTCTCACTGTCCCTCTCTGTTTGAAAAAAAAGGAGGAAAAAAAGGGAAATATGTATTTGTTTCCTTCTGCATCCAATTAAAATATAAAGAATTACATTTAAAAAACTCTAGTATAGTTATCTAGTGATACATAAATATCAACTATTTTAGATTATTTATAGATTTGATTCACTTATTTTCCTTTATTTTGAATTGGAATTTTCTGTGAGAAAGTATAATTCTATATTCTGATAAGAATGATATACAGCAGAATAGAGGAAGGAGGCCAGGTTGGAGGGAGGAGTGATGGGAAATGGAAAGAAAGGTGGATTAGATCTTATAACTTTCCTGTGTACATATATGAATAAAACACAGTGAACCTCACCTTCATAGATATCCACAAGTACTAATTAAAAAAAAAAGACTATAAGTAAATAGAAAAATCACTATAAGCAGGGGAACAGGGAGGAGTTAGGATGGGAGGGAATGGGGAAATACTGGGAACTGAATTAGAGCAGATTATATTCCAAGATTTTATAGTAACATCAAAATGAACCTTAATATTGTGTGCAACTAAAAGGAACTAGTAAAATTAATCCAAACACAAGTTGTTTTTTTCAGAATGGATTAGTTTTATTTAAAACTCAAAAATGAACTTACTGATTCATTCATTAAATTAAATTTATCTGAGTTTTTCTCTTTTGAAACTTGCTATTTAAAAATTCTTATATTTACATTGTTTTCTTTTGCAAATAACCAGCTGTCACTGGGACCGTAGGCTGTAGGTCTTAGAGCACTACTACAAAGGACTTCACATTTTTTTTCCTTCTTGGAGGATTATTCCAGGGAGCTGCTTACTTAGGATGTGCTTAGAGTGGGAGTAGCTGGAGCTCCTCTACACAGAAACCTCATTCCAGATCCCAAGTTCTTGTTAGTTCTAGGCATTCTATATTCTCTGTAAAAAGCAAATAACTCTTGCACACATCTCTACTTTGTATTTTCATCCTTACATTCTAGAGTATAATTGAGTTTACTAATACTGCCCCTACCCCAAATGCAGGCTCAAGAGAGCGATGAGAAATCTCCAGAGGATGTGGAAAAGGAAGTAGAAGTGAGGACCCATATACATGGACTTACACACACAGAGAAAAAAGATTTGTTTAACTTCATCTGACTCATTCAATATTGGTCAATTGATTTTATCAAATGAGCCACACCAGTTACCAGCCAAGTTAGAAAGACTGTGAATTAAGTCACAAAGAGAAGTGGGTACATATTCTCAGGATAATCTGGCACCTATAATAGAAGGGTCAATGCCTAGGGATATGGAGTCAATAGATTTGTGCAGAGAAATATCACACATTCAATATAAAATGCTGACACAACATTGACAATAAGTCTTCCTTAACAATGAACTTAGTTCCAGGAGGAAATACACTGTTAGGATTTGGAAATGCTGGTCCTGGCTGTCTCCAACCTCTGTCACCCATCAGCCATGTAATGGCAGTTGGGGCAGCGTGTTATCATCTCCAGATTTGGCTGTCTTATCAGCAAATGAGTGGTGAAGGTGATGCTCTGTGATAGATGGAATTCTATGAAGGAATTAAGGAAAGAAAACCAGCAAATCTGAGCTAGTATTTATACCTGCAAATATCTAAATAGGATCAAGGAGGTGACAAGAATAACTCTCTGAATAAAATCTTTTGTATTTTATGACACTAAAAGAAGCGATCAGTGATGCAATACTCATCACGTTTTCTTTAATATGATATGAACTTTCACACATGCTTGTAAGAAAACATTTTCCTCTAATTTGTAGTACCTAATTATACCTCAAGATATAATAATTCTTGCCTATCCTAAGATCACCATGGCCAAGTGCAAGAAAATTTCTCATTGATCTTTTAGACATACAATTTATATACTGTACTATATGTATACGATACTATACTATACTATACACTATACTATACTATACTATATAGTTCAATATATAGTATAGAATCAGAAGATACTAAACACTTTTTTAAAAGTACCTGTGAGCTTTCCTACATAATTTTATATATAATCATATATATTTCAATGTTCACAAACTTTCTAAGGCAACAGGGAAAATAATAAAGGATAACTTTCAAATTCATCATGGAAGTAGCTGAACATAGTTATCTATATACTATCTAAAATAAAATTTAAAAGTCACACTATAAAGATGAATAAATTTTCTAATCCTTTAAAAAATGGGGCTGCATCGGTGGCTTAGCAGTTAAGGCACTTGACTGGGATACACGAGTATGCGAGTTCAAACCCCAGCACCACGTACAGAACAAAGTCTTAGAGCTACGAAGGGCACCTGAAAAGCTAAATAAAATTGATTCTGTCTTTCTCTCTCTCTCTCTCACTGTCCCTCTCTCTTTAAAAAAAAAAAACTACAATTAATGTTTGTCCTTGAAGACCTGTTGTAGGATTATGCCATCTCAATATCACCTCTGACAAAAAATAAATTATTGGCTTGCAATACCAGATATATACTTCAAAACTTGAAAAGAACTTTGTCTTCATGCCCTTTATTTTGAAGTCATTGCCACTGCCATTTTAAAATAACTCATGCTTATAATCACAGTTTCTACACACACTACAATATTTGGAGCATATCAGCTCCATATTTAAAGAGGAATGATGCATCTGTGGACTTAACTTTTGAAAGATACAAAAAATAAAAGTTTTTTTTGTAGTTGACCTCAAACTTATAAAGAGGAGGGGCTGGAGCGGTGGCTTGGTGCTTATGGCGCTTATTGGGCGTGTGCCAGTATGCGGGGTTCAAACTCCCAGCACGCCACGTGTGCAGCTGGGTGTCAGAGCAGCAAAGGCCATGTGAAAACCTCAATAGATACTGATATTCTCTCTCTCTCTCTCTCTCTCTGTCCTCTATTAAAAAAAAACTTATAAGGAAAAAGAACATTTATTAGCTAAATAGGTGTCTAGTAAAATCTTTTTACGTACTTAGAAAATATAAACTATCGTTTATTTTCATCATAACCAAAACACCACTATTATTAACATGGAGTTGGCTGTACAAACTAAAAATAAGACAGGAAGAAAAACAAGCTGGTAGTTATTCCTGCAAATATCAGAATAAAATAAAAGTTATAAGCAAACATTAGGAAATCACATGTTTATGGGAGAGTTTAAATAGATAATTTGATTAGGAATCAAGAAACTCCTTTTCATTGAGATTTTGTGGTGTTCTAGAAAGGATAGTGGGTAAAGGAGAGCACATTAGCTCAAGTCTTATTTTATTTAGTTAATATATACATAAAATAAATGTTAGGATTCTCACATTCCTTAATTATGTTTTAAATTATATATTTTTAGAAATCTTAAATGGTGAATCCCTTAGAGCAATAGTAAATATTTTTAAACATCAGCAAAGTATCTCAGACCTCACCATCTGGTACAATGCAATAATATGCATTTTTTATTATTCATTAAAATATGAACTCATAAGTTTAATTTGATCTTCTTCTAGAAAAATTGAACCATTTTATGCATTTAGGTAGATTTCTTAAAGTGTCATGTTTAGAAATAATTTCATTTTTGCTTATAAAACATCAAAGGCATAAATGAACAATCTTCATGATATTTCTAATGACATTGTTCTCATTTTTAAAAAGTTGCTAAATTGTTGGATTCAGAGTTTAATATTTACTTTAAAAAGTAAAGATGAGCCCAACAGATATGGGAAATTGTAGGAAGATTTTGCCATCTAATTTGAAAAATAAACAAAAAATATTCTCCACTAGTGGTAAACTAGAAAGGTCTCACACATTAACAAGAGAAGTCTGATTCCTCAATAATCAGCAAGATTTAGGGAAACATCAGCAGAACTGAAACTATTAAGGAAAATGGCCCAATTTGGAGAATGCTGAGTGGATAACACTCTAAGGTCTCTGCTTGATAGATATGAATTAGACGAGAGCAAATTTGAAATAGAATGCCATCCACCGCCCTCAATTTCTCTTGCCCACTTTTGGTAAGAGCAGCTAATAGGAATTCATCCTACTTGTCAAAAACCTCAGCATTAAGATGATGAATGATGGCAGTGGAAACAGAGACAGTGATGGGCAGGGATGAATGCATTTGAAAGGACCTACGAGGGCTCTAATATCTCATAAGAGAAGGATCAAGAGGGCCAAACAGAAAAGTGAGAGACCTCCAAGCAGGGGTTTGTCCTATTGCTTTTATATAGCAGAGAAATGGCAACCAGTGGCAGTGGTGGGCAGCTGCCCTGCTGGGGAAACGTGGAGTGCAGTGAACGCAAAATATGTACTTAGCTCTCCAGAGGTTTCCCAGTTCTGTCATGAGGCTTCTCAGGGAAGCGGGTATCACGAGTTTGCATCTCTTCCATACGATATTGCAGGTCCTGACTGATGAGTTTCAACTCTCTGAAGTATATAATCCAAGTATATCCTCCAGATCACATCCCTAAACTGTTGTCTCCTTAAGGAATCACTGCCTTTGGAAATGGTTGCAAGGCAAACTCTAAATTATTTTTTTCTTTATAAAAAAAAATATCACAGAAACCATAGAAGATCAGGGAGAACTTTTATCTTTAATTTAAAAACTTCATGAACTTTCAAGTCACTCTTCTTTTCCACTTTTATTAGACTGTCAATAGTGTCTATTATTATGTTTATTCTTAAATTAATTTTGGTCTTTTTGATAAGTAAAATGGTAACTCCTTTAGAACTCTTCATAAAGGAAGAGGAGGAAGAAGAGGAGGAGAAAGGAGAGAGGGAGGAGGCAGCTAGGAGAAGGAGGAAGAGGAGAAGAGAATAAAAAAAGTATATTTGGCTAGGCAGAAATTTTCTACCTGATAACAGTCAAAGCATACTACAACAATGTCCTCAGGTAGATCTGCATTATTGTGTTTATATTTACCTATCAGTCATATTATACTTCATTTCCTCAATGTCTTTTCTCAAAGATAGTATGGGTAACACTGTTTCTAAATTGGGTACTGAAGTAGATGGTAATTCAAGAGTACTTGGCTCAACTTCAGTTTGTGCACTGTTGAATTTATATTCAGATTCAAATTCAAATAAAATCAATAGCCACATTATCTGATGTGAGGAATGTTGGGAAGTACCTAGTTATCAGAGTTTCAACATGATATACTGTATGTAGAAGCTCCTTACTGTCTTCTGTTTTTCCCATTTTCATGCACAATAACAATACCTGAAAAGATTCAGACTGGCACAAGTACGCTGTCTGTCAAAGAGGCTTCAGGATTTATTTGGCTCTTAGTCGACTCCCATTACTACAAACTCTTTGATACACAGAGCACAAAGCAGCTTAACACTTGCTATTAGTGCTCAAACCACACTGAAAACACTTCATTAAACAGCCTTCTGCAGTGTAATTGTTTAATAATATTTTGATTAGGTTGTTTAGTAGACAATCCATGCTGTAAAACATTCTCTTGCTGTCAAGAGAATCACTGGTAAAAAGGCTACTGCAAAAAAAAAATCAAAGTGGAGAAAAAAAATCCCTACGTCACTTTGCTTGTATTACTCATTGTACCAGTTTTCTATTGCTGCTGTAACAAATTAGCACAAATTCCCTGGCTTAAAACTGCATGAATTTATTATGTTAGAGTTTGGAGGTCAGGTTTTCAATATGCATCTACCTTGGCTAAAATCACTGTAAGCAGGATATTCTTTCCGAAGATTCTAAAAGAAAATCCATTTTCTTGTCTTGTCTGCTTTGAAAAGTTTCCTACATTCCTTGGCTCATGGTTCTCTTCCTCCACCCTCATATCCAGCAAAACATTTGAATCTTACTCACATCGCATCACTCTGACACAAACTCTCCTGCTTCCCTCTTCCAGTTGTAAGGACACTTGGACCTACCCAAGTGATAAATAACCAAAGATATTCTTATTGAAAGGTGATCTGATTGGCTATTCCCCATTGAAATGCAAGATACATATTCACAGATTCCAAGTATTGGAATATGGACATCATGTGGGGGGAGCTTTATTCTTCCTAACACGCTCATCATATAGCTTCATGAAGTTAACTAATTTTTGACACATACTTCTGTGGGAGAGTAGAGTGAAAATTTAAAACAAGTGTTGTAGCTTGTATGTATGTTCCTTGGTAATTTCCAATTTAGCAAAGAATCTGATTTAAAGGGTGATGTCAAGACTGCAGTTGTTCTGACTCTTTCATTAAAAAGAAAACTACTTACTAGGTTCCTAGCAGGGAGATGTGTTTATACGAGCCAGAGTTACAGCAGTGAGAAGGGCTTTCTGTGCTTCAGGGACAAAGGGGATGATCTCATTCCTGTAATTTACGCTTCCCACTGGAGACAAATAAACTTTGGCTCTCAAGAAAGAGGGCATAGGTTTTTCAGTTTACATCATTTCTGCATTTGTGGTCTGGTAATATTTAAAATTTCTATGAGTATAAATTTTGTTTAATCTGAGTACTGGCTTCAAATGTTAACAATCTTTAGTGTTAAATAAAATGGTCATTAGTTTCTCCAAAATTTCTTAACATCATTGCATGTTTATTAAAGAAGACTGCATAATTCTGTTGAATCATAAACATTTTATGTCATACTGTTCAATAAACATGGTAAAAGTTTCCTAATTTTTTGAGATGACAGACAAAATATGTTAATTTTAGAATAAAATATAAGTCTATAAAATTACCAATTTTGGAATAATAGATGCTTTAAATATCATGTACAATAACTTCCTGTGTGCAAAACAACTCTTTTATGGGGTATTTCTAAGGTGGAGGAAATGAATGTTTCTAAAAACTTCTTGCATCGTAATTGTTCAGATAATTAAATATGTCTTCTTTATATGGACACCAATTCTTTTTTTTGCAGTATATTTGAATTTATTTATTGGAATCTTAACCTCGATGGTTGCATAAAGCAAATAATTTCTGTCTTTATTAAAAACATTAAAAGAGAGTTATGCTTTATATTCTTGGATACAATAAAATATTCTCTATCCCAATTATAGCTCGATCTTTCTTCATTTCATCACCCTAGTTATGTCCATTTAAGTTAAGGCCAGCATATATCAATATTTCTCTTAAAATCATATTCAAGGAAGGAAATTCTAGGGTCTGGAGATGGTCTCTAAATACTGCATTTCCATTAATATGGACAAAAGTCCTATTCATGATATAACCATCAAAATTCACTTTTTATTTTATAGTGTATGTCCCATCAATATTGCTAATGTGTTACTTTTAAATTTTCTAGTAGTATTTCTAGTATTTTACTTTTTCTTTGTATATCATTTTAATTTGCATTTGCAGTGCTTTTAATTCTTTTTTATTCTGTTACTACTATTTGATTTTATTGATCCACCTTTTCTTTCCTTCCTTCCTTTCATTTTTTGTTAACCTAAAAAAAAAAAAAAACTTCAAATTTCACTTCATTTGATGTTGCCTCAATAGATATGGTCTAATCTTCCTAGAGCATTTTGATTTAGTAACCCAAATCTACTCCGTTAACTTCATATGGTCATGCCAGCTACACAGCTGTCAGTGCCCTGGATATCACCACTAAACAAATGGATACATATCTGAGTGAGATTAGTTCAAAAAATATCTACAAGGCTTCTCTAAACCAAAGTCATTCTCAACCACCTGACTGGAATATCAGCTAGTATAATGATTTCAAACATCAGTTTAGTTCTTTATGTAAGATCGGTATAACTTTTCACATAAATTAAATTCAAAATGTTGGACGGAGTTACTAGCCACTACCTATTCCTTGATGTCAAAATTCATGCTGAGGAAAGAAAGTGTAATGATATCATTATATATTAACCAAAATGTCTAGTCCTTAGACTAATAGAGCATTACAAATATAAAACACCAAATTTAGAATTAGATAATTATTTCAATGAGAAAAAATTTTAAATTATTGACTATGGTTACAAATGAGAAAACTGTGGCCTCAGGAAGTTAAAAATGTATGTTAATGATACACAACTAAGCATTAATAGAAGAAAGAGAGCATTCACTTTTAATTTAGTGATCCTTCTAAAATATTTTGGTATTTTAGACTGACATTGCTTTTTATGTATTCTAAAACCTGGAATACATGTAAATATAGCCGGTTCTTCCTGTTGCCTCACAAACTGTATGTAAATTATAGTCTCTATACTTTCAGAATATTAAAGTTTACAATAATGAATTTCAATAGAAAAATTTGTGACTATTTAACTACTACTGAATTATCTCCATGTAGTTTGTATTTCAATGCAAAATGTTTCTGAGGAAAGTAAGGGCATAAGCAATAGGGAGCTGCTATCAATTTATACGAAAATTTGCAAGTCTCCTGAGAGCTACCAAGATTTTATCTGTCATTGAACTATGCCAGGAACAGAATACGTTTAAAAGATTTGAACTACAAAACTACTTTCTGACTTTCATATAATGTCATTCATTTACATACCCATGCATACATTAACATGTGTCTCATGTGATAATGAGACAAAAGATCATTTAAAGGTTCTATTCAGTTAATAATTTTGACAATAAATGCACTTTGCCAACTCTATTAATATATATTAAACAAAAATTAATAGAACTTTTTAAATTACCTGTTGAGATATGCAATCATTAGTTGTTAAAATGAGAAAGATATTTATCTGTTAATATAGTACTTTCATGTCAAGTAGCAATATTTATTGACAAAATTGGTCCTAGCATTTCTTCTTTCTCTTAATGATTTTCCCTTGTTCCAAAATATTGGACTCTACTACCTAAAGAGGGTCTTCTAAATAAAAGATTCTGAATTGAGGTTCATGTTTGAATGGAATTAAACACATCCTATAGAGAAACAAAGCTATATGGATCAAGTGTGAAAAGTCTTGTTATTGCTAAAAGCAGTCTTGTGTTTAGAATTTTAAAAGTTAGAAGAGTCTGATTTGGTCATGACAGATGTTTTTAAAAATAAGTACATTTTTCCTATCAGTTTAGATCACAAACTAACAATGTAAAACATGTTAGCCCAGAAAATCATCCACTATAGATTTATTATCATACACTAATTTATTTAAAAATGGATTAATGTTAGACATGCCTGTGTAAACCTGATATACTAGTCACATTATTTTTGAATATTAAACAGTTAACAAAGTTTATATTATGTTTACTAACACACACACACACAGCAATACATAGTTTCCTTGATGGAAAGGATTCATTTTTTTATTATTGAACTAAATAACATGTTCTTCAAATACACAAGAGTTAAGGAAACTTTTCTGTTTTCAAGGATAAATACCTCACATAAGACACATGAAGTACTATGCTGATTACCCAAGCCATTGCCTGACATTAAAAGGAAAAAAATGTGATAAATTGTGCAGAGCAATCATTAAACTGACATAGTTCCAGCAAAACAAATTAGCGCAAGACTTGCAATCTTTCTTATATACTCGAGCTGAGCATCAACTGCAACTACTCCCAACTGGCAGTCTTTAAATGATCATGACTCCTTTTAAAATAAAAGCCAAATAACAAAACTGTTTCTGTTGTTTTAAAATCTTAAACCAGAATGATAAACTACGCTATGGCTTTTAATCTGCTAGCTAGTCAGCAGTTAATCATGTTTAAAAATCATTATTTAACTTTTACATAACGGTGTCAGGTCTTAGAGTGTTTCACAGAATATGTTCAGTCAAAATTTAAATCTAATTACAGTAGTTCATCTAACCAAAATAAAACAGGGGAAAGGTCACTGATTTAATATCCCTCTTTCCAGAGGTAAACACATGCATGACTAATGTATATTTTAATTAACAACTGTGAACATTATCTAACAAATATAACAAATCAAACATAACTCAAGATGGGACAAGATTTATCAAGCTTTGGAAACTTCCCAGATTACCACAGTAGGCAACTTAACATATTTCCATTTGAAAGGACAAATATTAACACTTTTATGACATTATTAGACAGTTTGTTTCATTATTTTTCTGAATTTGGATTATTATCTAAACATGAGGTAATTCAAAGCTGAAACAATAAAAATCATGATTTTATTAATACTTTTCTTTCAGCTGAACTTTTTTTAAAACTCATTTTTTAAACACTTAATAAACCAAACATAAAAAACCAAAAAGATAATTTAAAATGTCCATATAACCAGAAATTTAAATTGGACTATTATGTAGAAAGGAATCAGTTCATTTTTCTCAGCTCAGAAGGGTATGTAATGAACTACTGAATATCACACAAACGAAAAGGGTAGAGTCTTCATTAACAGGATCTCGACTTCAAATACATGGAAATTGTAATTGAGGATTTACTCTTTTAGGAGTGATTCATTCCTTGAAGAATGCTTTTAAATATTTTCTAGGGAAAATACATTTATTGAAAGTCTAAGAATAAAAGCATAGATTGGTTTTGTTTTGTATATTTTATTTATTTGTTTATTTTTTGACATACTAGGGATGGAGCCCAGGGTCTCATGCATGCTAGACAAGGACTCCACCACAGAAATACACACCAGGCCATAGACCAGCTTAGATCAACAATGAACATATATATTTTGCTGCTGCTGCCCTATTCATGCTCTAATTAGTACTAGACAATGTGTGATCCTAGAAACTGGATCATATATAGTTTTCATCAGTATGGTGTCTATGATACCCTGACCACTGACTCTTTGAAACTTGCTTCCCAAACCAAGCTGGAATGAACATTCATTCATTGGTGAAACCAAAGTACCAAATAATTCCAAGAAACTTAAGCACTTACTGATTTTTAAAACAGTAGCAAATTATATTTTAAATAAGAATAACAAAAGGTTATATATTAAAAAACAAAATCAATAATTAACCATTAGCCATTATATTAAGATAACAAAATCATATATTTTTGCAATGAATATTCATCCTTCATATAGAAAATATTCCTGACATCATAGTAATCCTTTAATTGGTATTTATCGCCAATATGAAGTACACAGCATCAACAGAACCAGAAATCTCACAATACAATTGCATTTTCATAAAAAAGCATTTGAGGGACAGAACTCTATAAGATTTTGTAACAGAATTATGTATCCATTATTCAAAAATTAAATTATTTTACACTGAAATGCTATTTTTTAAATTTTTTTCCAAGTTTTTAGACTGCATTTAGACAAAACTTTGAAGTATCCACTAAAACAGTCAAAGGAAGAATGAATGACAGATTTTTGAAAGAAAATAAGCAGACAATGTTTAAAGATAAAATACAAAAGTGGTGCATTTAAAAGAAGACACAAAATAACTCAATATTCCATGCACATGTCAGTAAAAGTTTACTATCACACCTTAAGTCACTAAGAACATTTTAAGTGAACATCTGTAAATGTTAAATTCCATTTAAATGAAAAATTCACAAAGATTCATGTTATTGACCTTGAAACATGAAAACAATACTTTAGGACTCATGGCACCATTGGTTTTCTATAATTATAACACAATATAAGCATAGGTAGGATAAACTCATTGAAACTATCAATACGCTTTCCATGCCAAACTTAAGCAATCATTTGGCATATGACTTTGACCCACAAAATTTGTTGGCTTCAGATATGTTCGTAAGAATCTTCCTTTGGACATTTTAAGTAAGGTGCAAAAAATAAAATGAATATTTCAATGGCTGTTTTCTACCAGTTGTTAGTGAGGAATATTTAGATCAGTAAATCTGTGCTAAATGAATGAGTTATAAATTTCATCCCTCATTACAAACTCTGGAAGCTTATTATTTTGGTGTAAAAGTGTTCTGACATACTTTTGCTTATGGCTTTCTAAAACCTTCTTCTGTAAAGAAATAGTGCTTATAAAACCAAAATAGCTTTGCCTCTTGGAGATTGCTGGAAGCAGTGCTGGCAAGAACCAAAAGGCAGTAAAATCAGTTATCATGAGACTTCCTAGCGAGCATGTTGAATTGTCCACATGCTACAGTAAAATCAGTTATCATGAGACTTCCTAGCAAGCATGTTGAATTGTTCACATGCTACAAATGCCTTTCTTCTCCAGGACTCACTAAAATGGCAATAAATTTTTTTAAAGGAACAAATACTCAAAAGCAAAGAGAAACGGAGGGATGACACCAATGGACAATAAATATTATCTGTCTTTGGAAAAAACTGCTTAAAAGTGATTAATCAACAAAGACCATTTGTTAAATATAAATGCCTACTAGTTAACAGACTGAAATTATCTACTAAGTGATGAACACAGTTGATGAAGTGCACACACACACCCCAAAACACCATAATGATATTTTAAGTATTAGAATAATGATAATATCCAAAAATATAAAAGTTAAATTTCAAGACAAAGGAATGTGATTGAAAATGACTTCTCCAGAGCAACACTGAATAGTAAACAGTGATAGGAGAGATCTTTGAAAATCCAAAAAATATTATTTTTTAACATGAAATCTTACGCTAAGTCACCAATAAAACCTGACTGTTTTTTCTCCATTTCTCCCAATCTCCTATCATACTTTCTTATTCATATTACTGTAATTTTTACTTATTGTTTCTGTATTTTAATGTTTCACCTCTTGTTTATCCTTTAAAAAAGTTCTGGAGTGATTTTCCCTTTTCAGAGCGATATTTTGAAATGAAAATCCAAGCATGTGCACAACTTGTTAAATGTATTTTGATGACTTTTCATTGATCTCAGGATATGAGAAAAATCCATCATAAACTTCATTCTGTATGGTTCTATAATGGTTCATGCCAACCTATACTTCCTATTTGCTCTCAATCTCTCTTCCTCCGTTTCTCCCACAGTTGCTGTTCTCGAACCCTTATCCCTTAGAAAGCAACTGTTTTCTTTTTCTTTTCTTTCTTTCTTTCTTTCTTTTTTTTTTTTTTTTTGGCAGTACTAGAGATTGAACCTAAGGGATCTCTACCACTGAGCTTCATCCCCAGACTTTGTTTTAAATGTTCTTATTTTGAAACAAGGTCGTCTAAATTGCTGAACTGGCCTTGAACTTGTGATCCTCCTGCCTCAAGCTTCCAAGTAGTTGGGATTACAAAGAGTATACCATGAACCTGCATGATGTGTTGTCTTATAGAAAAATTTCACCATGTATTTACCATGAAATAAACATAAATTCTTTATTCACATAGCAAATGCATGCTTTTCATTAAGTCTTTTCTTAACAATCACTTCCCCAAAGAAGCTGTCCTTTCTATAATGTCCTCTCCTATGCAACTCCCCCTCATTATACAATATATATACCACATATGTAAGATTCATATGTGTAATTTTATGTTTTTTGTGTAACTAATTAGATAAAATTTATATTAGACAAAGTGTAATAAGTTTCATGAGAACAGATGATATTTCCAAAATACAACACATTTTTTTAAATGTGTTTTTTTGCCCTCAGTTAATATATACAGAGAAATATTTTAGTATATAGAAAGATAATGAATAAATGCTGAAGTTTTTATGTACAATATTGTATGTTAGTGTATATCTCTAACTATCTGAACTTTGTCATTTTCTTAATAGAGATTCTAGATATTTCATGTTTAGTTTAGGATATTTTAACATTTTATTGCTATAATGAACAAAGATTTCCCAATTATTGTTTATTCTTGGTATATATCTGTGAACCAAATAAGCAAACAGTCTCAATCTAGTGTCCCATTGTTATAAATAAAGTTTTATCAGAACATGGCCATTCCCACTCATTTAAATATTGACTATGGCTGCTTTAGTACTACACTAATAGTTCTGAGCATCTACAGCAGAGACTGGATGGCTCATAAAATCTAAACTAGTTAAAAGCTGTACTTTTACAGAGAAAGATTGGAAATTCCTGGAGCAGAGAAAAAGATTTAACTTAGAATGATAAGGCAGACAGAAAACATTTCATTGTTCTTGTTTTAATGGGAAATTCTAGAATTTCCTGTCAGTCTTTTTGGATGCAGTGTTCTAAATTGTCTTATATGAATGTAGCCATTTGTACATATTTCTCTACTCACTTACTGGCTTACATTAATGACAAGGCTTTTGTAAATTAAGTATTCATTTGCTGAACAAGTAAGTTTTTTTTCATTTGCAGTAATTTTTATATAATTTTCCTTCAATAGATAGATCTAAGTGTCTTACTCTCCCCTGGGACACAGTACTCCAATATAAGTCAATCTGTTTCATATTCTGGAAATATTTTCAGCAATCAGGTCTTTGATTATTATACTGCCCTTGTTTTTTTTCCTCTTTTTTCTTTTTTTTTTTAATACAAGTAACAATTCATTCTCATTCTATTTTCTACATTTCTAAAGTCTGCTTTATTCTGTTTGTATAACTTCATACATTCAGATATTTTCTTCTCTTCTTCTACCCTTCTGTTTATGCAGTCCTGCAGAATAAACAGCTATATTTTCTGTACCTGTTGAGTTTTTTATTTCATTGAGTTTATTTTTAATTTCTAAATTCAGAATTGGTTCACTTTTATATCTGGTCTATTCCTGTTTATAAAAACCTGATTTTACTTTATAAATGTTAATCTGATCTGATTTCTTGGAAGATTTAAAATGCTCATTTTTTTATTTGCATTCTTCTGTATATTTTATTTTTTTAAGTCTAACAATGTCTGCTTACTGTGTCTTGAGCACATTTAATGTGCTAAAAAAAGACATTGAAAAGATTCATTGAAAGTTTTATCAGTTGACTTTAGGAATGTCTCATCAGTGGATTTTTCTTATTTCTAAGAGCCTCTTTCCATCAGTAATAAGGCAATTGCCTTCTGAATTATTTTTTGTTTTTTGTTATTTTTTTCTATTAGTGGATATGTTTAAACTTCCATTCGATTCAGGATTCAACTAATAGATTTATACAAAATCAGTTTGTTCTTTTCTGTCTATAATTCCAGGCAAAGAGATTAAGCTGTTTTAGTCACCATCTCTAGACGGATGATTTTTCTAAATACTGGCTTTTATCTGTAGGGCCTTCTGCTTTCATTCCATGGACTGAACTCTGCCCCCCATCACCTCTTCCCATTAATAAAATTTAACTGGCCATGTGGCTACAGCTCCAAATCACTAATGATATTGGTCCAGTTTGCTTTAGGATATATTGTATTCTTTATTATTGTTAGCTAACAATAATAAAGAATACAATATACTGCTCAGATATGTTAAAATGGTAGGCTATAATTAACAGAATTCTAGTTCAAGAGTGAGCAATTTAATTCCTCTTAATTCCTAACAGAATCCTTTCTCTATTGTTCAGAATACTCAGGAATTAATATTAAAAGGTGTTTAAAATTTTCAGCTAAGGTTTTAAAGTGGTCATTTGGAATTCTCATTTGACAGTAGGAGCTTCCAAGTGGAAAAGAATCATTAATAGCATAATTTCTGTAAATAAGATACATTGGTTGGTGTAGACTAAACACTATACCAAGGAACACAATCAAGAATTTTTTCCCCAATAAACAATGTTTTATCTGGGGCTTATCCACCATTTTTTTCAGAGATCACACATATTTCAGTGTTTTACCTCTACTAGAGTCATCCATTTGCCTTCTCCTGATTTTTTAATTAATTAACTTTATTTTTTATTGACGTAATAGTCTTAGTTACAAAATACAACATGATATTTTGATTCTTTGATGATCTATTCAGGGTAATTAGCATGAACTTCACTATATACTTACATCATTTCCTTGTGGTAAGTGCATTCAAAATTCTTTTATAACTGCTTTAAGATATACGACACATTGTTGTTAATTATATTCACCTTGGTGCGCCATGGGACACAATAACTTGTTCCTCCTATGTAACTGTAACATCATACCCTTTGAACAGCCTGTTCCCATTGCCCATCCCCACTAAACTTTCCAGCCTCTTGTAACCACTATTCTACTCTATACTTCTGTGACATCTATTGTTTTAGATTCCTTATGCAAGTAAGATAATGCAGTATTTGTCTTTCTGTGCCTCACTGATTTTTCTTAACATAATTTCTCCAGATCCATGCATTATTGTGATAAAAAGATTCCATTTTTTTATGGCTGGGTTTCATATTGTATATGTGCTATATTTTCTTTATCCAATCATCTTTTGATGGACATTTAGTTTTATTCTATATCCTGGATATTGTGAATAGTGTTGCAAAAATGGGGAGTGCAGTTGTCTCTTTGACATGTTGATTGTGTTTCTTAATCACATCTCAGTCCAAATATTGCACCTGGCATTAAGCAGACAACATGGAAATTAAGGCACAGAGGTTCTTTTCTGTTTCATAGAATCTCTTCTTTAACTTTTCAATTGTACAATGAAGGAAGAGACACCAAATAGGAGACTGAATGGGGATTTTTAAAGCCTAGGACTAGAAGAGACACATATCCTTTTTACCCACATTACTGTGGCTAGAATGTAACCATATGAACTCATCCAACCTCAAGGATGTCTAACATTATCTCCAGACCAAGAGAAAAGGAAGACTTGATTGTATGGGCACATAGCCTAATTTCTACCACTTGAATTTATGCTTTTCTTTCAATGTATTTTTATATGAAGACATTTATGGCTTTAAGTAGCACATTCTGCTTAAGATAGCACTTGCAATTCAAAGTCTCCTAAAGGATAAGAAAGACTTATTGATAAGAATGCAATAATGGATAGGCTATTCTCTTTAAATAGTTCGCGTATAAAAAGAGATACCATTTCTCTTTCCTATAAAATTAAACATAGAATTATAGGAAAAGTGCATCAGATTTTGAATGTGTCCACTTCCTCTGAACTATATAAGAAAATCCAAGGATAAGGTAAATCATTTTGAATGCTACTTGGATCAAAAATTTTTAATTGTATCAAATACTATTCACATTCTTAAAAAATATCAAAGCTTTATCTATATATACGCACACACACATTAAATTGCATTAAACCACAACTGCCCCTTTTTAAAAGCAGATATATCAGAAGTAATAAAATGATTTTTGTCAAACAATGATTTCTTAAGGGGCAGGTGTTTAAATTAACATTATTTAATGATATCTAACTGCTATTTTGGTTAAATTTACTATTTAAAGGTGATTTCTTGTATTTTTGTATATATACCAAGAAAATGGAATTATCCTTTTATGCAGAAATTTTCCTGTGATACATAAGATAGTGTTCTTATTTAAATCACAGGAATATTATTTCTTAAATAACATAATTTTCCAAAAGGCTTAAAATATTCAGGTGCTTTTCTCAACTCTCAACTATACAACTGTAGACTCACTAGAATGTCTAACTCTGAAGAATTACCTCAGCAATACCCACAGAATAATTTATGAAGTTGCCATTCCTTTTGGGCCTGGTGTATAACCAGTAAAATGATCTTCCTAGTCCTTTTTCCTCTAGGCTGTTTCCTAGGGTGGCAGAACGACTCTATTATTGTTTCACTACAGCTATTTAAAAAAATCTAGGCCCTCAGGATCTCATTCAAACTTTTGTTCCTAAGTACTTCAGATGGAATCAAATATCATGAAATATTTACAAATTGTACTCAAGCTATGAAGGAACGCTTTGGGAGGGGAATAGGGAAATAAAGACTGAAGATAAGAGAGCATAGAAATGTAGCTGCCATTCTGAAAAGTTTAGGCTGTGTTTGGTTTTAAAAAAATGTGTTTATAACCTAGATACTTAAAATTGATGGTTTTTGCATAGTGTCCTTTTCTTTTGCAGAACCTGGTTTCCAGCAGCTGTGTCTAAGTTTCCTGGTGCCAGGAGGTCATTTCTATTCTTGTTTCTGTTGGAGGTCAATTTAGGGAAAGGCAAGTACTCTGGAATTAAAGCTGATACCCATTATATTTGTAGCTTTGTACAGACACGCTGATTTTGAAATAACACTTACAAGAAAGAAAAACAGAGTAATTAATTTGTACCATCTTCAAGAAGTAAGATATGACTACTGCATTGTCAGATTATAATAAATTCCAAACTTAAGTTTTTGCATCCTAAAATTGAAATAGGTACTTAGACATGATTGAACAAGTTATATATCATTCTTTAAAATTATGGTGAGTCATAGGTTATGCCTACATGTTTTAAATATTCTGAACATACTCTTAATGTGTGCTGAAAAGATCCCTCCTTAGGTATGTATGGAATGATACTAGGACCATTTCGGCTAGTAATTTTATGCTGACATCTCTAGATGTTCATTATTTTATAGATAAACATGATAATTTTCCATACATATCTAAAACTAAGATTCTGTGAAATTATTTTCAGTTAATCATAGATCAGAATTACTCAACAGAAATGCAAGATGAGCACCAAAGCCATGCCACACATACAATTTTAAACTGTTCAGTAGCCACACTAAGGAAAGTGAAAAAAAAGGTGATAATAATTTTAATAATATATTTTAATCAAAAAATCTGAAGTATTATAATTTCAACATAGAATCAATATTTAAAAATTTTAAGGAGACATGTTAGATTCCATTTTTAAGAATAAATCTTTAAAACTCTTAACTTTACACTGACAACATATCTTTATTCGGGCTGGCCACATTTTAAGTGGTCAGTAACCACATGTGTATACTGGTTGGCATATTAGATGATGAGACCACATACCAGTTAGACATCTATAGTTTTAAAATAATGAAAAGAAGTTCAGTTATTTCACAGCCTTATGGATGAACCATGAATATCATAGTGGGTGGATTCATTCACATAGATATCAATGCTCTCACCATTTAATTAACAGTAGATTAATGTATTGCAAAAAGCACGGTGTATTTTATAATCCACCATGCTTTTTTTATTCAGTACTCTGGGCTTTCATAGACATGTGCAACCATCTCCAAATGATCTTAATTCTTGTCTTATGATTACCAACAATTACTGCCTGAAGATTTTGATGGATTGAACATTATATTAGGTAGGTTGTCTCACAAGGTATGCATATTGAAACAAATATAATAGAAATCATGATCTAATGGAACTACTATTTAAAGCTATCTACCTGAAAAAAAACATTAGGTATTATTTTCATTCCAATTGATTTTTAATAAGAAAAGGTGGAAGATTAAGAATATAGGAACAGGAGAATAGGAGGTATAAGTACTGCCAATATTACATCAATGCAGTAATGGTAATGACAAAGGTAAGAGAAAGAAGAAGAAAAAGAAAGAAAAGGTGGTGCGGAGAAGGGGAAGAAGAATAAGGAGGAGGAGAAAGAAAACAATCCAATTTATCTATAAAGAATGAATTGAAATCCTATCACTAACAAGAAGTTGCTCTTGAAGATACTCACCTCCTTTTCATTGAACCAGCACATGTTACACACCTAACATCTTGAAGAAGACACTATTCTTGCTGAGATCAGTTGCAGACAAAAAAAAATCAAAGGACATAGAGCTGAAAAATACTTGTATATCTGTATACAGTGAGAAAATTCTTAGCTGTCCCTGAAAGATGTTTTCTGCTTAAATACTGCTAACCAACAAGATTGGCCTACCTCTGAGGCCATGCATTTTATTTGTAGACCATTATATTTTCTCAGAAGCTCCCATGTGAGGCCTCAGTAGATCACTCATGTATTCACTCCACATTAATCTGGACTTCATCAGCAACACCAATCTGTCTATCTAGTCTGGAAGGGAAGTCATTAAATATTTGAAAGACATTTTCTTGTTATCAGCATCTTTTTTATTACTTCTCATAGAATATAACTCTAATTCTCTTGTCATCTTGATCTTTGCAACCTGCATGTGCATTTGGTGAATTCTTTTTAAAATAGCTTATTCCTACTCAATATTCTATTTAAATGACCTCAGTATGTGGTGACCATTTTATTAGACATATCATAAATTTCATTCATTTATTCATTAGATATTCATTGAAAGCCTATCACATATTGGGCAAGTGCTTTGGTTCAAAAATAAAATCATCTCTTCCTCAAGTTTCTTAGATCCAAAGCAGTGAACAGTAACTACTACAGTCTAGTCTTGCAGGTATGGGAGAGTTGAGTGATGTCATCTCTGGAATAATATTAATTGCAGATAAATGGAACCACTAACTTTATCACATTTTTCTCCTGTCACTCCCTAATTATAACATAGAATGCACTTTCGGAATCTACATTAGGAAATTTGTATTCTTTCTAAATAAAACATCTTTTTTCATTTATGTACAAGATAATGTGGATGTAAGCTTTGGTCAGACATTTTTTCCTGCCTTTTTTTTTAATTGCTTAAGTAGGTACTATGTGTTTCACCAAAGTTACTAATACATTTTTTTAGAAGCACCAGAAGACAGCACTCTACTAGTACCTAGTCTCAAGGCAGAAACCAAACCGCTAATCCCTGTTAAACTCGCTACTCACACTGTGAAACCTCATCATTGATATCTTGCCCCGGCCACACTTTTTCATCATATTCGTAAGAACAGGATAAAATGTGGTGTTAATATATTTCTTGAATACTTCCATCATCCCTCGTATGCATCAAACATTCATATTTTCAAAGAGCTAGGATTTGGCTTGATGTGATTATCTTTAGTGAATCTATGCTGTATTCTTATGAATGACTAGCAGAAATAATACTGGTGCTTTATGAAGTCCTAAAGGTTAACTCACTGAAGTAACTGCCCTTGTTTGTCTCTTTTAGATAAATATAAATGAAGGAAGAATTAAGACTTTAACTCTTAACATAATATATAATAAACATTATATAACATGATACATGTCTTATTTAACTTATAACAAGTTACTAAAATATAATGTAAAGTAGTGCAATATAATGTGAGAGTTTTTAGCCCTCAAACAGTGACTCCAAGCTATGGGACCATAGCTATGACTAAAAGAGGGGAAATTACTTTTTCATGTCTAAAATGGGGAATTTGGAAGTACTTTACTATCAAAAATTGTTAAATGGTGGTCAGCTATATACAGAATGGTTCAGCTGACATTGCATTATGGGAACACGATAAGGCAAAAGACTTCTCAAGTGGTCTAGGAGTTTCACCATAATTTATAGCATTATTTCAAAGAGAAAATGGATTCTAAAAATCTCTGTAATAAATTCTCCAAAATAACTCTTTAAAACATAATCCAATTATAGGTTTAAACTGCCTGAAGTGTAGTTTTAGTTTCACCAAAATTCAAATGTATGTGTAGGTGTGAATTATGAATACTTGCTTGCTTTATATAAGTTTCTACAAAGCATCAGTGTGACTGAACTTTACACATATATCTATGTACATTAATGGTAATAAAAATAAGGTTATTTATAATTCAAAAACTAAGCATTTTAGCTAAGATTATATGTGTTGATTTGATTTTAATGTTATGCAAACTATGAAATCAATTTTGATTTTTTAAATTATCGTTGATGAAAGATAAAAGACAATTTAATCCTATACATCAAGTTAACATGACCATTATATTCAGAATTTTAGAAGTTACAAAAATAACTTCATATAATCCAAACATTTTAAAGATGCCTTAAAAAGCAAAATAAGTATATTCTAGGGTGAAATATAGCTAAAAAAATTAGCTATATAATTTGGATGTTACATTCATCCAAATTAGCACTAATTAGAGATGCCTTCAGATGAGGGTAAGGGATAATTATCATATATAAAATCTAACTGGACAAATTCCAATATTTAATGAACTCTCAATACACTGAGTATAAGCAACTTAAACATTATTTTAATCTCTCTGAGGAAATCTTCAAATATAACA
The DNA here is from genome assembly GCA_004027875.1 of Aplodontia rufa. Lineage (NCBI taxonomy): Eukaryota > Metazoa > Chordata > Mammalia > Rodentia > Aplodontiidae > Aplodontia > Aplodontia rufa. Next base: position 29,013 of record PVKS010015696.1, read on the forward strand.
TTAAAAAAGTTGTACTCTTTGTATAAGTAATATTAACATTATTTACTGAATGTTTCTCTGTGCCCAGTTTTATATAATGTTGTAATCATTTTTTCTTATTCAATTATTATAGTAAAACTACAGAGAAGAAACTTCATTATCATTTTGCAGATGAGGAATTGTGGCCTAGAGGGATGAAACAAAGGTTTTCCTCTATGATAAGCAGAATGGGGTCAGGCGTGATGGTTCACACCAGTAATCTTGGCGACTTGAGAGGCTAAGTCAGGAGAATCATAAGTTCAAAGTCAGCGTCAGCAACTTAACAAGGCCCTAAGAAACGTAGTGAGACCCTGTTTCAATATTTAAAAAACAAACAAACAAAAGAAAAACCGGACTGGGGATATGGATCAGGTGTTAAGTGCCTCTGGGTTCAATCCCTGTACAAAGAATAGAATAGAATAGGTATTAATCTCTGTTGTTCTTGATTTCCAAGAGGGCGTGCTTAACTACCATATTTTTCTTTTAAAAAAATCGAAGTTGGTGAGAGGAAAACTTTCACTATAATGATGCTGATGATTATTTGATTTCGACTACGACATGGAGTTTCATTATAAGAAAACAGCTTTTGCCACTTCTTTTTCACTAGATACTCAGAATTTGATTCTAGGGTCAAGAGGGATTGCACAGATAGAAGTTGTGGTCACTTAATCATTAAATTCATTGAGGACAACTATATTGATAGCTTTCGTTAGTCAATGGCTACTGTTCTTTTCCTAATTTGCTTCTATTTTTTCTAATCCTCTCACAGGCACTTGCCCATCTCTAATTTCCATTAGAAGCATCAGTGGCATTGCAGTTTTTCAAGACTTTTCAACTCTCCTGGATTCTGTGCATGACATATGGTTTCAGTCGGGAACTACCAATTGCATGGTGAAGCCTGTTATTTCTTCCACTTTTCACTGCTCTGCTCACAGCTTGCTGGCAGCTGAGCTGCGAATAGGATTTTAAGGTTCAGCATGAGATCCAGGAGCCCTGAAACAACAACAATAATAAAAGTAGGCTCTGGTTTTGTGCTGGAGGCAAGTTCTGCTTTCTGTATTCAGAACTTTTTGAAGGGGAGCACTGGAAGCCAAAAAGACAGGAAATGAAAATGCTACCCAGACCCCTGCTTTCCACAAGGAAAAACTCCCTATCCTTTGAAATTGGATTTTTTTTTGAGTACTGATGTAAGCAAACTACAATACAGCTTTATTTCCTTTTCTGTGATGTGAAATGCCACAATCTCAGCCAAAGTTTTAAGAAATGCCATGACACACATAAAAACAGTCAATTATGTTGCTGAAATAATCCAGGCACATTTTACTCTCCAAAAACACTCTGCTATATTTTACATGAAAAATTACTACAAATACATGTGTCAAAAGTCTTCCTCAGTATGAACCCTAGGTCTTATGACATCGGTGGATTAACACTTGTAAACTTCAGTTCTAATTGGAATAAAGTCAAACGTCTGACTTGGAAAAAATATTTTAGGAAAATCAGTGTGCTTTTAACAACAAAGGCAGAATTCTTTATTATTACATGAACTTGTGAAGGTTTATTTAGGTCTGTGTTTACGTTGGCTGCATGAAGTGATCTTATTCATTTGTTCAAGATACAGCACTGACACTTAGAAACAATTCAAAACAACCAAAAGTTAGAAAATTCTTGATGATTGGGGCATCAGCTGGTGTAGATACAACTTCTGAATTCTAAACATGCGTTATGTAATTGAGGACACTAGGGCCAAGCACTGAGCAACTTATTAGTATTGGAGAGAAGAGGTGCAAGAGGCAGCGTGACTAAAGAGTGAAAAGATCCTTAGTTGTTAGCCATTAGGTCACAAAACAGCTTTGCAACTTACAAATTTATTGATATGAAACGTGATTTTTAGTTTTCCTGCAATCATAGTATCCTCATCTAGAAAGCACAGCTTTAAATTTTCCCTCTTGTCCTGAGAGATAACTTGCCCTGGTCTCTCATGTCTGTACATCTTCTGAGCAAAGGCGCTGGTCACTCCTCTGTCAGATTATCTTTTCTGAAGTGTTTGTATGGCAAATAGCTTTAAAGGTAAAAGATAGTGCTTTTCTCTGGGGCAGAGAGAAGAGTTGTTTTTTCTCCAGGATAGTAAAGATAATGTCTCCCTCTGAGGCAGAGGTTGGACAGATTTTCTAGCAGCTTCCTTATAAAAGTTTGTGGCTTCATAAATTTGGGGTTCTTCTGTAACACAACCCAGTGTGTGTGCAGATGTCACCTGGCCCTTGATGCATTGCTTTGTAAGAACTAGGGCCAAAGGAACTAACAAAAAGGATGATAATCTGGCAAGAGCAATTATTTTATTAATACACTGTTCTATGTCTGAGTGAAGAGTCTCATGTGTATGTATGGTCAGTATCCATGAAACTGTGGAAGACTGACTTATTCCCTCTCAAACAGAGCAATATGTCAGACTGTTCAGAGTTCCTGAAATTCATATATTTTATATGAAAATTAAAATAAAATTGTATGTAAAGATATAATAAAATATCTTACAAAATAGAAAATATAGTCAACCTCTATTTGAGGATTCTATGTTAGCAGATTTATATATGAGACAAAATATTCAGGAAAAACAATGTGTCTGTATTGAATATCAACAGACTTTTATTTAGTCATTATTACTTAAAAACACAGTATGAAAACTATTTGCATAGCATTCCATTGTATTATATATTATACACAGTTGAGAGATGTCTTAAAGAATTGACAGGAGGCAAATAGATACACGTAAAGAACTTGATTTTATGTAAGGAGCTTAAACATCCACAGATTTTGGTATCTGAGGGGATGTCCTGGAATTAAACTCCACAGATACCAAGGGATGAGTGCTTTCCATTAATTTTGCTCATCACTATCACTATCAATCTGGTGATAATGAATAACATTGTCTATTTTGAATGTCTTCTTATTACAGGAAATAAATAAAAGAACACACATGAACAATTAATTATATTAGAAATGCTATAAAATAGATTAAGTTTTTAAATCAAGAAACATCAAACATTTTAAATGTTAAGTTACCAAATGAAAACAATGTAAGAAATTCAGAAAAATATTTTAAATTTCCTTGCTTTCAAAGATTCTTTATTCTAGATAGTCAAGACTCAAACCTATGAAAATGAAATATCAAAATAAATATAAAATTCAACTTAAAATCAAGAATAGAGTTGATGTCATAAAATAAGTTTAAGCAAATTACTATTTGCCAAATAAGTAATAAGCAATAAGCATTCTGGAATTTGGACCAAAAAAAAATATCTGAATGCTTGCCGTTCCCAAAATGCCTCCTTAAGGTAGATATTTCCTTATTATAGACATTCTATTTATTATAATAATCACTACATTATTTATAGATGCAGAAAAAGCTATGACATTTTATCCAGTCTTACAAAGCCTAGAATAATGCCTAAAATTACCATGTTCTTGGTGGTGATTTATGAATCCAATAAAATCTTCTCTCTCAGGTAATTTTATTCTGATATGCAAAGATATAGTCCAGAGATAGAAGAGTGATCTAAAACAAAGTTACATAGAGGGAGAAATACAGTGAGTTAAAAGAGACAAATATCAGTGGAAGGAAGTTGAGAAAAAGACATCAAAAATCCATACAAGAAACATAGACAGGACAATGTTAGACATTACATTAGGGACAGCCACTTCTCAGGAGATACACTAATGAGATTTCTGCTCTGTTATCCAACGTCCTTTCAGCCTGATAGTTGCTATGACTATGACGTGCCGAAAATCTGAGTCATCAATCAGTTCTGGTTCTAAATCTGCCAGGATTTCTTCCTGACTCCCTTACTTGTCCATGCACTTCTATGAAGCCTTGATTAGATGAAATAATCTGAATGACCTGTTTGTAACAACCTGCAAAAGTGTAATATAGGAATGCTAGGAAAAGCAAAATCCTCAAAAACACCTACAGGCAGGACATTGATATAAGTCCTGCATAAGCAAAGACACACAGAGGATGAGGAGGCCTACCTGCCTCCAGCGGAGATTCAGAATGGAGAGAGGAAAGAGACAACTCCACACCAAGTGAAGGAGACCTTCAGGATTAGGTTTAGGATTCTGAGCATTATTCACTCTATAACGAAGAGAAAGAGATACATTCTGTTTGTTTCTTAGGCAGAAAAAACAAAGAGATATTATCAAAAATCATTTATTAGTAGGAATGCTGGGCAAAAATGATAATGTTAAAAGAGTCAAATAATATTTATGCAATCATTTAATTCTGGAAAATGTACAATCTTCTACACACACATATGTATAAATGTACATTTATATTTGCTATAGGGGCATAAAATAGAAGAATCAAGAGACTGGGGTATGGGCAATTTGGGGGGAAACTATCATTTAGGATCAAATGCATATCATATTGTTACTTTATATACATTCATAATTGTAAAACAACTCAACTACTTAATAAAAAAAAAACATTATCTGAATGCTGAAGGGCAGAGTAGCCCAGGTCCACTCGCACTCTTTGCATCCGCACTCATTCTTTTGCTTTAGAACTTCTTTGGGCTCCCTCCCCACTCTTCCCTCTCCTGAGTTTATCCAGTTTCTCTCTCCACATACTCTCTCATATTGCATACCTCAAAACCCCTACCCTTATGTATGAATGTAGACATTTTCAATTTCAGTTTCTTAGTATTCATTTATATAATGTTTAAAAATCTAGTATTTCTTTTCAATGCATTTAGATTGTCACATTTTTTGAGTCTTTCCATAAGAAGTTCTACTATAGTATTTGCCTTCTCCCCCATGCTTCCCTAAGCACACCCAATTTCCAGGAAAAACCTATATGCTTATGCTTCCTTCATTACTTTGCTTTAAAGATAACCTCCCCATCTGTCTCTCTAATGTATAAACTGTTTTAGATTTAAATCATGTTTATTTTTTAAAGAGAGAAGAACAGAGAGAAAGAATCAATTTTCATTGAGTTTTTCACTTGGCTTTCATTGCTCTAACACTTAGTTGTTTATGTGGAAGCTGGGGTTTGAACCCATGTGCTTGCGCATGCCAGGCAAGGGATGTAACTGCCAAGATACCACTCCAGCCCCCTAAATCAATTTTTAATCATCTATATGTTACCAGAATCTGGCATAGTGCCTGCCACATTATAGGTACAAAAATTTTTGAATATTTGGATTAAATCTTTTACCTCTAGTCTATCATAAAATTTAAGACATTTCCATGTGGTAGTCTATAAGATGCTATGTAATTTGTCAAGATCAATAATCATTGTCATCTTTTTCTCTTATATTAAATGAAATCATACTGGCAAATATTGTTTCTTCTTGATTTATATCTTCCCACACGTCACTGTCTCACAGCAGCTGAAGCAGTGCAAGAGATTTATATCTTTTCTGAAGGCATAAATATTAATCTGATTTTTAATTGTTTTTCCCAGTAGCATATAAGCTTCACTTTAGTTTCTACTTAGGATCAATATTGATTTAAGTTACTTGAGTAGTCTCACCTTTTAAAATATGACACAGATAGTCTCACAAATATAACCTAGTATTCATCAATATTGATTATAAGCATCAAGTTTGATTTTCTTTTGGGGATTTAGGAAAGCATAGGAATAGGCAGGAAAAACAAATCCTTCTTCTTTGAATAGGACTTGGCTCATTACCTAATGATCAACACATTACACATGTTAATTGTGATAGGATAGAAATCCTATTATTAATAAACAATTTCCATTAATGTTCAATGTTACAGTTCACCATTAAGTATAGTTGGGTGCTTCATGCAAATCTTTGGGCTGGAGTAGTTTAAGTACTTAAGGACATCTTACAAGCATTTATACAGAAAATCAGCCCGACCTTCACTGTTCAACTGCATGTAAAAGATATCAAAGACTTAGATCTACCATTAGAGGAGCAAGTCAGTTTCTAGGACATAGATAGTAAACCTGTAGCATTCATGCTACCATTCCACTGTCCTGTATCTATGGTCAATAGACTAATTTCTTGAGTTCTGCACAAAGAATAAATCTTGCCACAATTAGAACAAATATACCAACCTCTTTATGTACTTGCCCTACAGTATCACAAGTAGAAAATCTCATTCAAAAAGATTAAATATCTTCCAATTTAACTCAAGGTTGTAAAACATTCCATTATTGAATTTAAAATATGTCTGATCTGCTCATACAGTGAAGTACATGTAAATCATTCATTATACTTCTTTGATTTCAAAACATACATGTTTGGATTTTAACATATCTGAAATTGAGGTATTTGTATATAATATAGTATTTTTTATTTTTATTGCATTCTGCTCTTATTTTGTGTAATTTAAATGACAACTTGAAAATTTATTATTGAAGTGATGGGTAATTACATAATAGAATAACAATATGAAATTTCAGAATTTTCCATCTTTTAGAGGTAGAAAATTTATTATGATATCTCTTCAGAAGAATATTTTGAAATATATAGTACCTGTTTTAGTCTGTTTGGGCTGCTATTACATAACACCTGAGACTTGATAATTTATAAAGAAAATAAATTTATTTCTTACAATCTTGAAAGCTGGGAAGTCCCAGGTTGAGGAAATTGCATCTTGGAAGGCCTTTCTTGCTGCATCACTCATAGGGGAAGGTAGAAGGGCTAGAATATGTAAAATAAGAGATTGAGTCATGATTGCATAACTGGCATTAACCCACTCTTGATTGTGGAGCTTCATGACCTAACACTTCCCTTTTGGCCCCATCTCTTAGCACTGTTACAGGAGGATTAATTTCAATGCAGTTAAACAATAGCACTATATGATGTTAATGTGAAGATAAATTTTATTATAATGAACTATTCTGATTTCATTAAGATCATTTGCATTTGTAATTTTGTTTGCCTCCAACAGGTACTTATATTTAGCAAATACACCATTGTAGAAATTGATGTGGCATAGCTCAAGCAGTATACATCAAGAGCAAAAAGATACAGATCATAGTTTAACTTAAAGCATCTTAGCTGTTATAAAAATAATCTCAGAATGTGACAGTCAGCTTTTCATCACTGTGCGCAAAACACCTTACCATAACAACTTAGAGGTGGAAAAGTTTACTTTGGCTTCATTATTTCAGAAATTCAGTGCATACTCAGTCAATTTCATCATTCTTTATCTGAGGTGAACTAAAACACCATGGCAAAAGTGTGTGGATACAGAAAGCTGCTCAGCTCCTGGCAGCCTGGAAGGAGAGAAAGAGAAACACACAAGAGGGTGCACAAAGAGCCCCAAACAAAATGTAGTCTGCCCCAGTGACCTACTTCTCCAGCTGCACCTTACTCGCCTGTAGTTACCTCCAGCACAATAGTCTCCTCAAATTATTAATCCATCTAATAGAGCAATCATCTGATGATACAGCTCTCATAATCTAATCATTTCACCTCTGAGAATCACTACACTGTCTCATACCTGAGCTTTTTGGAAACATTTCATATTCAAACCATAACAAATAATACAAAGGTATGTGACAATATTATATCATCTACCATAGGTTATATAAAATAACAAAGGCATTTTGCCTCATTTTTTTGTTTCTAATTCCTTGCTAGCAGGACAGGTACTTATGGTTAGTGAATATACTGACCTTTTGTCCTTTTATCAATACTTATGCAGAAATTTTACATATATACATATCACTTTTCTGAATAAGATATATGGGTTCTAAATAAAGAACTTAAGTCTCTAATTCAAATAACTGTCCTTTTATTCTGATAAAAATGTGAAGTATATCCTTTACCTCAGAAAAATTCATAATCAACATGGTCTAGAATGTTTAGGGAAAGAGTTACAAAGCTGTGTAGCTATATGATATCCTCTGGTTACCAAGAATTAATTTAAATGACTCATTTCAAAACATATAGTAAACTGTGCAAGCTAGGTAAGATATTCTGGGAAACCTTATAGCAAAGCACCTATAAACTCTAAGCTAAGTGTGACAACACACTATTGCCAATATATGTTTGTGCTCAAAAGTAAAAAGCAAGCTCCTCAGTAACCAAAAATATGACCGTAAAAGCAGAACAGTAAGTACACTCTTAACTCTCAGTAATGAGGGGTGATTAGAGGTATCTGAAATTAAGCACTTCGGATTTTATGAGAGCTCAGAGTCCAGAGAAATGTCCTTGGTCCTCGCAATTTGGAAAGTAATAACAGTGATTTCTGCATAGATGCAGAATAATATTAGATGTAACATCACAGCTATGACCTAAATATGTCTCCCCCAACTTAATATCCAGTGTAAGAGGGATGTTAAGAAGGTCTAAAGAATGGCATCTGGGCCACCAGGGCCGCATGAATGGATCCACGTGTTATGGAGGGAATAGTTTTGTTTTTGTAAATCCATTATAGAAGGTAAAGTTTGGCTTCTTTCTCTTGCTTTTACCATATTCTCTTGTCCACTTGTCTTCAGCCATGGGATGATACAGCAAGAAGATTGTCATCAGTTGCTAGCACCTTGATTTTATATTTCCTAGCTTCCAGGACCATGCAGAAAAAAAATAAATGTGTTCTTTATGTATTTCCTCATTTTGATATTTTATTACTATAGTGTTAAATGGACTAAAACAAACACAGTGGGAAAAGGGAGAATTATTTTTTTCACTAGGGAAAGCCACACCTAAAGGGTTGATACCCCAGATTTGCTCTCATGTGAATGCTAGCTTCTAATATAGTCTACCTGAGTGTTGGTCTTTGATAACTTAAGAGGAATTGAATTAGGCTAGTTCTGTATTGATAGAATTCTTGTGGACTTTGCAGAAACAAAATTCACATTCTTCCTAAAGGACGCTTCTTCAACACAAGACTTGGAATTATCAAAGATAAAAAGCTCAATGTGAATTGACAGGCCACAGTTTAAAAATATCTAAAGGAAAAAAAAACACCCTAAGGAAGAGTAGAAAAAACAAAAACAATAGAATAAAAACCAATTGCCATTCCCAATAACTGTACATATTGGAACCAAGAGATCCTAAATATAAACTCATAGAAATAATATGTTCAATAGAAGAGAAAGTATATATTTTAAATGAGCATCAAACAGAAAAACAATAAAAAATCCTGGACAGACATTTAAAGAACCAAATAGAAAACCTATAAATTAAAAAACAATAATAATAAGATTCAGTGGATCAGGTAAGTCAATGTTTAGACAAAAGATAAAAATTTGAGATCTGGAAGATAATTCTAAAGAAGTCACCAGTATATTACAGAGATGGAATAAGGGGCAACAAACATAAACAAGTTACTAATAAAGTCATGACATTAAATGGAATGTAAGAAAAATCAAATAAGAATTTAAAAATAATTGAATAGAAAACTTAAGGGAACATACACTCAAGATGAACATGCCTAAATTCCTTCAGTGGAAGGATATGAATACTGAGAGATAGGAAACTGAAAAGTAGAATTGAGTACAATAAAGATAATAGAAACTTAAAATTTCAGTTAAAAAGGAAGAGTAATTTGAAGAGATCTATTGTACATCATGGTGATTTTAATTAATAACAATGTGTTATATACTTAAAAATTTCTGGGAATGGAGCTGCAGCTCAGCGATTACTACCCTTGCCCTGCATGCGAGAGTACAAGGGTTCAAAGCCCAGCACTATTTTTACACAACTAAGTGTCAGAGCAATGAAAGCCATGTGAAAAACTCAATAAAAATTGATTCTCTTTCTCTCTCTCTCTCTCTCTCTCTCTCACTGTCCTTCTCTCTTTTAAAAAATTTTTTCTAAGGGTAGATTTTAATTGTTCTCACCACCAAAAATAATAGGCAAGATAATACAGATGCTGATTAGCTTGATTTACCCACTCTCTGATGCATGCATGTGTTAAATCATCACATTGTGGGCTGGAGAAGTGGTTCGGGGCAGAGTGAATGTCTGGCAAGCATGAGACCCACATTCATTACCTAGCACCACATACACAACTAAATGGAGGAAAAACAAAAACAGATGAAAACCAAATTGACTCTCTCTTTCTTTCTTTTTCTGATACTCTCTCTTTTTTTAAAAAAAAAAAAGTAGTCTTTTAAAAAAATCATATTGTGTACCATAAATACATAAAATTTTGCAAATTAAATAAATAAAAAATAAAATTTGAAAAGAAACAATAAACCACTCACAATAACACTACAAACAACCAATAATGGATAAAAGGAATTCAAAGTCCTCCTGGCTTCCCTGTCCCCCCAAAAATATGAAGAAGAAAAAAATCCTTTAAAGACAATTAAAACTATTCAACCCTTGGTTCTCTGGGTTAAGCTGATATTACTAAGCATAATTTCAATACACTTTTAATGCACGGCTGGTACATTGGGAGATGGTGGAATCTTTAAGAGGTAGTGCCCGGTGAGGGGTCTTTATAGGTCACTGGGACATGCTATCAAAGAGGATTTTTATGCCAACCCTTTCCTCTTCTTCCTTCATTTTTCTTTTCCTTTGTTTTGCTTGTTTGCTTCTTTGCTTTCAGGACATGAATTCATATGTTTTGCTCTACTGTGAGCTCTTGCCTTGCTGTGTTCTTTCTTTGGGCTCACTGCATATGCACTGGAATCTCTAAAACTGGAATTCAAAATAGATTTTTTATAAGTTGATTACTTCGGGTATTTTACCGTGTTTGGTGGAAAGCTGACAGACATATCCACCAACTAACTTTCCTGAAAGTAGAGAAAGCATGATTGTAACCCTACTACATGAAAGTTCAAAGAAATAGGATATTTGCACTAAATTTATCTTAACTAAAATATGTCAATTGGATTCGTTTTTTTAAATCTTTAGAACTATCATATGAAAAATAATGCAGATAAATTAAATATATAGTAAACTTAATGGAGCACACAATAAAGCTGATCTTTGCTCCATGACTTAGTCACCCATTGTGATCTTCCCATTGTGATCTTCTCCAGAGGTGTGTCTCCTTTCAGGTCACAAGGTACAACATTTTCTTTGCTTCTCTGTTTTCTGGAGGAAGTCCTACACAAAATTGGATTTAAAGAATTAATGATTGCATGAAGGATGGGACAAATCAGTGGGTTAAACTCTTTCCCAGTCTAACATCCTATGATTCCATATTCTATTTTTAGTAGCAATGGGAAACATGTCATAGGAATGGTGGAAGGAGGTGAAACAATTTCTAGAGAAACCAACCTCATTCTGTGATGCACAAATACGTCTTTCTGGGATACTCCTAGGTCCCTTTCCTTTCTAGATTCAGAGTCTTGAAAGTAACCTCCTAGGACTGGAGAAACTCCAGGTGAAATAATTGTGTAGTCATAATATTCTTCTACAGAACCCTGCATTCTGTTTTTAAGTTAGAAAAAGAGCTGCCTAAGAAAATATCCTTTGTCTATCACAGCAGTGTTTCTCAGTGGATATTAACTTCCTACTAAGATTAGTTGAGACTCCTTTAATCACAGATAAGAGAAATTCAACTGAAAAGAGCTTAAATCAAAATGCAAATTTATTTATGCATATCAGTTCTAATATATCAAGAATGACTGTCCCTGGTTAGCAGGGTTTCCAACAGCATCAGAATTTCCTTTCCTTCTACATCTCTGCCCTTTCTTTCTTTATCCTGGTGTTATTAAAACATTACTAAGGGGAGAACTTCACCATGCTTCAGTGAAATGTCCAACTCCAGCCAGAATGGATTGCCAATGCCTGCACCAATTAATTGTGGATAAAAGAGTGAGGGTAAATTGTAAGAAAAAAGAAATATCCCCTGAAATCATATTTAAAAAGAGGGTAGATTTGTTTAGAAACTAGAAATGACAAAACACTGGAGAGGCAAAAATAATAGTACCCACTCCATGCTCTGAGTTGGGGTACTATTTTTGTAGGTATGTTAAGAAAGAAACCATTTGAACCTGAATGAAAGGTCCATAAGCAATTCATATTACTTCTTTACATTAAAAACAAGTAAAACAAGATATTTTCCAGAATGCATTAAACAATGTGTTTGGCATATTTAGGGATTCTTACAAAACTCAACTGTTTGTATGTCCAGAATTTCCCTAACTGCAGTGACCTGCTTTAGCATCCAGTATCACAGAATCGTCTTTGCCTTTTTATATAGTTCCCTGAAGTCTATTCATTTAGCATTGATATCATAAGCCTCGTCCTTTAATACTAGTCTCCATGTCCTCAAAATCTTGCTACAAATTTCCACGAAGTTGTGAGGAAAGGAGACAGAGTTGCATTACCTCTGTCAGGACTATTGCCACAACAGCTGGACTCATATCAAGCACAAATAACAAGATAAATACAGACAAATTTTTAAAATAATAAATTCAGTAAAGTATGGGTGGACCAGAACAATAATGAGGACAATATGTAGAATTCTTTTAACATCTTCACTCTAGGAGTTAAACAATCTAATCTGTCTGAAAGAGTATTTTTCCTTCTAATGATGAAGTCCTCTCAGCACGTGTTTGTTTACTCACTCAATACGTTCTGTGTGAGTACAGTCCATCAACATTTGAGAACGTTGCTTTTCAGAATCAGCGTGTGAAAGAAAGCTTGCGTTAGAGCAGCATGTCCTTAGTGACCTGGGGATATTTATTCACTTAAAATACAAATTTACTACAGCAAGGAATAGGTCCCAAATTATTCAATAAAGCAGAAATTATCTTCACTAAATACTTCGATCAATACATACCCTTGCCTGATTCCTCATTATAATGCTGTCAATATTCAGAGGGAAAAGATCAACGGAAAACAAACTGCAGGGCGTGGAGCTTCAGCAGGACATTCTCCACGTGAGACTCCGCTGTGCTCTTAGTAGATTGGTATGTTTCCCTCTAGTGGCTAAACTGGCATTTAACTCCATCAGCAAGACTCCTTTTGAAAAACAAAGCAGGAACTGAGAACAAGTGAGGAAAAAATTAACATAGGTCTTAAATTAAGTGATTTGCAAGTAGAATCATTCTGGTTATTATGGAGGAACTAATTCATAGTTTAAATACTTGATCAGTTTCTACAGGATGAACAAGGACAGAGAATATTTTAAACTCTGGCTGATGAGAGATGCTGTTGATGAGTAAGGAAATGAAAATCAGAAAGGGGAAACAATTAAAATACTTAGTAAAACCAATTCATTTTAATGTGGCACAAGATTAGTAATGAAGCTAGATTAGCAATTTTTAATTCTATGTTGCATTAATTATTTAGAAATTCCCTTATTAAAATAATTTCATTTTTAAAAAATCCAAATTCATGTCTGTCTTCATTCCAATGAGGAGTAACTACATTTCTCTTGTGACCCTGCAGCCTCAGGGTGGTCAGCGTCCTACTTCACAAGGAGAAAAAGCAGTGACACTGACCACAGTAATCATTTGCTGAAATATACCATTTGGCCTAAAATATTTCTCTGTACAAATCAAGACAGTTTATTTATAACACTGGTTGCATTTAACTCTTTGAAATTCAAAGATAATTACAGAAAAGACCCTGTTTTCCTACTTCTAAAAACTATGACCATGTTAGGATATCGACAATCAAGCGAACAGCGAAATGCCACACCAGCTCCAAATATGCACACTAGGGTTCCTTGAGCAATCAAACTTGCTGAAATTGAGGGTCAAAAGATCAGCACTGTAACTTTAGGCAACCCAGGGGAAGACAACAATCTTCCACCTTTGTTGTATTCTGTGAACTGGCCATGATCACAGAATGTGAAAAACAGCTATCAGATCACAGGATCATTTCTGTGCCAGAAAGCACCTGCAGTCATTATGTACAAAAGCAGCTCACAATGCAAGGCTTTCAGAAGCACATAAAGCTATCTGTCCTTCCAATTTCTCATAGGGAAATATGTGCACGCTGTAGAGCAAAGAAAATGTCCACGATACACGACACACATATACAAATCCTTACCAACCCCATATTCAGACTTTGGTTTCCACTATGAATTGTTGCAGGAGCAGAAAGAGGAGAGCTAAAAAATGGCAGCTTGAAGTTATCAGGTTGTCACCAACAAAATAGCGATAGATCCTTAAGGAGGATGTTTGAACAAAACAAAACAATTATTCCACAAGTTCTCTTTGTGTTATAAACTATGTAGCCAATAAATTTATCTTGTATTTCTAAGGAAAATAAATAGGTGGAATTAGAACTGCATACAATTATAGATCATTTACTTCATACATTTACCCATTGTCCACAATAAGCTATAGAGAAAAGTATTTGTATAATGCTTTCAGTCCACCAGAACATGAAATAAGATGAATAAATATGAAAATTTACTTTAAGTTATATTTGTTTCACTTAGTAGTGACTATTCAAAACTACAGGGAGATAAAGGAGAACTTTCACAGATTTTAGAGAACTAGGAGACAATTATTATTTGTGAAACCCAAAGTAAGAAAATTCGAAATACACATCTTGTTCCATATAGAGGTCAACTAAAATAGATTACACAGGAAATACATTAATTACTAAGTTATACAGAACAACATAAAGGTATGTATAAGACCTTAATTGAGCCTCCAGTACAGTAAAATGTACAAAAGACTTCACTCAATAATAGAACACTTTAACAGTTTGGAGTTATTTTGCTTTTTTTCCCCTTAGTTTTCACTGAATTTAAGGAGATTTGTAAAGTCTAATTTTTTAAATTTCTTTGGCACCTATGTGGTTACTCAGAGTGAATTTTGTTTCTTATATCCTGATATCTATTAAATAAGGTGTTTCAGTGACCTGAAATATCATTTTGCCTTTCTGTTGACATGACATTAAAAATGAAGCCTGTGTTTTTTCACATAGCATGCTTAATTTAGTATTGCAATCGCATAGAAGTTGATAGGTATATATAAACAGAAGCAATCACTGTATGTCATAATCATAATGGGATAAATTCTGCACTACTTGAAAAATGGAGCTTTTAATCTAGGATGTCTCTCTTTTGATTGTAATATCCAGCCAAACTAGTTTGAAGCTTAAATTTCTTGACAGAGTCCTGTTAAAAATGAAAAAAATTAAAAAGGCAACCTCGGTAAAATGCCCTCTCACTGGAATACAGAAGATAGGTGATGAGAAAGGCAGATTTGTAGTAAAAAAAGAAATGAAAGACCATCAAATGAGAAATGGAAAGCAGAGGGCAGACCCACAGCACAGCACTTCTGGAATATCTTTCATGGAAAGAAAAGACTAATTGTCAAGAGCACATATTAGAACCATATAAAGTGTTTTTCTCCCACAGTGTACTAATTTCATTTTTTGAAGGATGTGGGTTGAACTTTCTCTCTCCACACTCCTATAAATTATTCTTTACTAAGTGCTCCTTTATGGACAAATGAAGGTACGCAAAGAAGTGGGGGCATTAATATTTCCCAGGTTATATACAGGATGCTTAATAGAGGTAATGAATGCCCTGGCCAGGAGCCAAGATGACCAGCTCCAGCCACAAAGCCAGGAGTCAAGCTGAAGACAACCACACAGAGAAACCCGAGGCCAACAGATTCTTTTTGCTAAAGAGAAAATTGTATGTTACCATAATCAATTAGTTTATTTTTCCTTAGCTAGGTAACTATTTCTTGGGAAATCCCTAATTACAACGAGATGCTCTTTTTGCCCCTGCCTTTTATATATTGAGATTGGAATGACTCTAAAGTGTCAAAAAGATTTTTTTTTTTTGCATGTCAAATGTACCTCTCAGCTTTTTTCTCATCGCTGTTGGGACTGATTAATTCTTAATAACTGTGGACACAAAAGTTAGAAAGCATATACTGAATTATTTCTATGATTCTAATGGAATTTAGTTTGTCAAATATTGTATTGTTTAATAGGATATTTACTTTAAAAAAGAACCCAAGTATTTTATTTTTTTTGAAGCTATCTTGAAAGGAACTGAATTCCTGACTTCTTTTTCAGTCCTGTTATTATTGGTATAAAGAAAAGCTATTGATTTATGTGTGTTGATCTTGTAACCTGCCACTTTGCTAAATCTACTTATGAGTTCAAGCAGTTTATTGATGGAGTTTTTTGGATCTTCTAGATACAGGATCATGTCATCAGCAAAAAGACAGAGTTTGACTTCCTCTCTTCCTATTTTTATCCCTTTGATTTCTTTCTCTTGCCTAATTGCTCCTGCTAGGGTCTCAAGAACAATATTGAATAAAAGAGGTGAGAGCGAACATCCTTGTCTTGTTCCCGACTTTAGTGGAAACGCTTTTAGCTTTTCTCCATTTAGTATTATACTAGCTGAGGGTTTAGCATATATAGCCTTGATGAAGTTCAGAAATGGTCCTTTGAACCCCATCCTTTCTAGAGTTTTGAACATAAAAGGGTGCTGAATTTTATCAAAGGCCTTTTCTGCATCCAGTGAGATGATCATATGGTTTTTGTCCTTGATTCTGTTTAAGTGGTGGATTA